>QLOD02163999.1:0-37208 GCA_003260245.2 Sideroxylon spinosum
CATCATCATCATGTGAATTCTACCATCCCCCAACTTAGAATTAACATTGTCCTCAATGTGAGAACTAGAATGCAAATATGGGTCTATAGTGTACACAATGAGCATGATGAAGATGATGAGTGTGGAATAAAGTCATAAATACAAATATAGCACAATTTAAACAATGCATGCACTCATTATTCAAACTTCTTAAAATTTTAACAAATTTATTTATTTAATTTTTTTTAAACAAAGATCGAAGAAACTGATGCAGTAATTAAAAAAAACAAAACAAAAAAAAGTAATAAATAAAAGAAAAAGAAAAGGGTTACCTCGTGTTGTCATCAAAGAAATGAAAAGATTCAAATAAATTGGATAAGGAATTACCGAAAGTGTCATCTTGCTCCAACTCAGTGGGGATGTTAACATCTTCCTTAATTGTAGTGTCAAAACTCTCAATGTCATAGATATGTTCTAAAGGTGGCATATCATATTAATCAGATAATGAACTCATTTTAGATTCTATACTAGTATCTGTGTCTTTGGCGTAAGAAGGTGCATCAGACCATTCATTATTAAAAGTTATCTCTGCCCAGTCCATATCGATCAATAGTTGTAGGTCAGCCTCATACCACCATTGGCCATTAATTAATTGGTCAGGTGTTCTATGCATCAAAGGTGGATAAACTAATGACAAGGGTAGTGAATAACCTTCCATAAAATACCTCTCAGGCCACCAGTCACAGTTATACTCAGAGCTCTCAGAGTCACTATCCTCACTAGAGAGGTAAGGTGTTGCTTCTCACTTATGTTTATGCCCAGTTAAGGTGATAAAAATGTTTTGCTAATTAAGATTTTCAAGGTTAAGCTCTCTCTTGATGTACCTGTTCTTTGCATAGAATATAGAAATAACGCTTAAGAACACAAAATAATCAAAAGCGTCAACATAATGTAATAAAGAAAAGCTGAAAAAAGCATAAATAATTAAGCCAAGCAAAGATAAAATAATCATACGAGAGTGCATAGTCATCTCAACTAGTTAAAGTGACAAAAAGGAGTTTTAGGATTAATACATGAACAATAAATCTCACTCTTAAACTCTCAAGAAGACAATAACTAATCACTCAGGAGGCGGAGGTGGATGAGAATCTCTGAGATAATCCATGATGTTCCGTAAAAGGTGTCCCTAGGTCTATTGGTTCTGATGGATACGCTGAAGAAGCTGGTGATCTGCTTCCTGATTTTGCTCCATAGCACTGATACGCTCAGCCAGTACCCCTATCTGAGTAGCTAAATCTTCATTAGTCACCTCTTACTTATTTTCTTCTGACTTCTCTGGAGTATGTGAAGGTTCACCCTGACTTTCAGGTTCTTCAACCTTCCTCTTCTTATGGGAGAGTATGCCTCGAGACTTAGTATAAGAAGTGATATTAAAAGGAGTCAAACCAGTAGTTATGTTTAAATCATCGGTAATACGGGCTCCCTTCCTTCTGAATAATTCGGTGAGTGCTCCCCCAAAAGGCAATGCAGATAAATCATTCGGGTGCTCACAAGTATATGCTACTTGATACCAACAGTAGGAAGGCAAATCAACTGTCAACCCCATCCCGATAGCATAGATCAAGTGTGCTCTAGTGTGGGTGCAGTCAGACTTCCTGTTCTGAGGAAGTAGGTTTCTGTAGGAAAACATGTGCAAGGCCCAGTATTTATCCTTAAGCACTGACACTGGTTTCCTATATTCCTTACCTCATTCATATCTTTCTAACAAAATCTCAGAAGCTACAATATAAAATGGCCGATTCCCTTCAGAAGGATATTAAACTCTGGGTCTTCAACTCTAAAGACTTGGAAAGCTTGAGCAAAATCATCAGAGGTCAATGTAATCTCAACTCCTCGAACCCAACTCAGAAGCCGTTCCCTTCCCTTTCTTCTAATGATGGATCCATCTCTAAAATTTGCAAAGAATTCCTTCACTAAGTCTGTTATGCAATAAGCATGGAACTTTGCCACATTTAACCACTGCCTCCCCTCAAAATTCTGTTCTAGCATAAACTCTTCTTTGTTGAAATGCCCGATTTGCCAAAATCTCTCAATTACCATTGACTTATTTGACCAGATATCGTCATAATTTTTACCAGCTTCCTCCCTCTAGAATCGAGAATTATCATAGGAAATGAGGCCTAGTTGCCGATTCGCAGGTTTTTTAGTCCTTGGTGGCATGATGACTACAAAATATGCAAGAGATAACTCAATCCATAATTACATAATCCTTATGTCCACACAAGTTCAGTGGCCCAATCTATTAATCAGACTTGAAAATTTAAACTGGAATGTATGCAATGGAAATGGTCCATGTGACCATTCACACTTCACCATGAATGGGTCGATTTTAAAACTTGGTGTTTATGCACTCTTTCACCAAAGAAAATGGATCTCTAGCATCAATTATCATCTTACCAATTGATTTTCAATTTAACTAACAAAGGTGAATAATTTTTGAAAGATAGGAATACTAAATTCAAGCTAGAGGTTTTTAGAGTTCCTTGAACTCTTAAACCCACATGTGACCCACGGTGAAGATGGTGATTGGGTAAGAATAAAATCCTCATAAAAATGAGAAATCTATGTCTACCCATCATGAATAACCTAGATTAGTGCTTCATGAAGTCACAAACTAAGAACCCTTGGTGCTCTCAAGCTTGGGTTCAACACAAATCGCAAGCCTAGGGTTCGGATGGAAGAAGAACATATCTTAGGAAGTGTATAGTTGCAGATTAAAGCTACAAATCGTTTAAATAAGCTTGATGGCAGCCGAGTCTTGCTAGATTCTTCAAGTATTGGAGATGGGCTTGAGAGAATTTGAGCTTGAGAGGTGAAATTTAGGGATTGAATAGCCAAAAATGGCCTTTAAACCAAGTTGCAAGGTCCGGACCGTAGAGAAAGGGTCCGGACCACAGAATGCTATCTTGTTTGGATGATCCGCTAGGGTTCGGACCATAGAGGAAGGGTCTGGACCACAGAATGCTATTTTGGCTGGATGGGTTTCTAGGGTCCGGACCGTAGAGGAAAGGTTCGAACCATAGAATTGGTACCTTTAAATTTTTTTTTTTTAATAGTTTTTTGTTTTTATGATACAACTATAACTACAATTTAATCCGCTTTCAGTCGAAAGGTGGGGGATCTAAAAGATCCACAGTCTCTATTTTCGCTACGAAATTCTCCAAATAAGGTTTAAGTCGATGGCCATTGACTTTAAAAGTGGTGTTGTCATGCGGATTTTGGACTTCACACACTCCAGGTCTTGAAACAGAGAGAATGATAAAAGGACCAGACCACCTAGATCTAAGCTTCCCAGGGAAAAGATGCAACCTTGAGTTATACAAAAGAACGTTTTGACCAACATGGAAGGATTTCCTAAGAATATGCTTATCGTGCAAATCCTTCATCTTTGCCTTAACAATTTTTGCATTCTCGAAAGCATCATTCCTCAATTTATCCAGTTCATTCAATTGAAGCTTTCTGAGAACACCGGCCTCATCTAAAATCTCATTAAATTAACGGATTGCCCAATAGGCTTTATGTTCCATTTCAACAGGTAGATGGCAAGATTTGCCAAAAAACGAGTCTATAGGGGGATATGCCCAAAATGGTTTTATAAGCTGTCCTGTATGCCCACAATGCATCGACCAGTCTCAAGGACCAATCCTTACGAGTGGGATTTACAGTCTTTTCAAGGATACCCTTAATATCCCTATTTGTCAGTTCAACTTGGCCACTATTTTGTAGGTAATAGGTGGTTCCCACTTTGTGTGTCACACCATATTTCCGCATAAGGACACCCATGGGGCGATTGTAAAAATGTGTTCCCTCATCACTGATGATTGCCTGTGGCATCCCAAAACGAGAGAAAATGTGTTCTTTTAGGAATTTGACCACAACTTGGTGGTCATTGATGCGAGTAGCAATGGCCTTTATCCATTTGGACCCATAGTATATAGCCACTAAGATATACTCATACCCAAATGACTTAAGGAATGGGCCCATAAAATCTATTCCCCAATAGTCAAAGATTTCTAAAATGTTGATAGGGTTTGGGGCATCTCATTATGCTTTGACAGGGCTCCTAAGCGTTGGCAACGGTCACATCTTAAGCAATATTTATGCACATCTTTAAATAAGAAAGACCCGTAGAATCCGCTTTGAAGAATCTTAGCGATGGTTTTCTTTGAAGAGAAATTGCCTCCGCAAGCTAAAGTGTGGCAAAACTCAATGATTCCAGGGATCTCATGGTCAGGAACGCATCTCCTTATGATTTGATCTGAACAATACTTATAGAGGTATGGTTCATCCCAAAAGAAATTTCTCACATTACGTAAAAACATACCTTTATCAACTTTGGTCCAATGGGAAGGCATTTGTCCTGTCACTAAGAAGTTGGCAATATCTGAATACCAAGGGGATTGATCATAAAGGGTAATGCTAACATGCATGAGGTGCTCATCAGGGAACTGCTCATTAATTATCAAGTCACTAGATTCAGACACATGTTATGGTAATCTAGACAAATGGTCAGCTATAACATTTTCCATTCCTTTCTTGTCCTTCATCTCCAAATCAAACTCTTGCAGGAGTAAGATCCATCTAATGAGACGGGGTTTAGCCTCTTTCTTAGAGAGAAGATATTTTAAGGCCGCATGGTCTATGAACACTGTGACATGGACCCTACTAAATAAGATCAAAACTTGTCAAGGGCAAATACCACTACTAGGAGTTCGTTTTCAGTAGTAGTATAATTCATTTGAGCCTCGTTTAAAGTTTTACTAGCATAGTAAATGACATGGGGTTTTCCTTCTTTTCTTTGTCCTAAAACTATTCCCACTGTAAAATCACTAGCATCACACATAAGCTCAAATGGTAAAGACCAATCTGGGCTTTGAATAATAGGTACGGTAGTTAGCAAGTGTTTAAGCTTATCAAATGCCTCTTGACATGATGCTGTCCATTCAATGGGACATCATTGGATAATAATGAACATAATGGTTGGGCAATAGTACTAAAAGACTGAATAAATCACCGATAAAAAACGGCATGACCAAGGAATGATCGTACGTCTTTCACACATCGAGGATTAGGTAAATTTTGGATTGATTTAATTTTTGCTTTATCTACCTCTATCCCTCGAGATGAAACTATATGCCCTAAAACAATTCCCCTTTGTACCATGAAATGGCACTTTTTCCAATTTAACACCAAATTACTCTCCTCACAACGCACTAAAACTTTCTCAAGGTTGGATAAACATTCATTAAATGTGTCTTCATAAACAGAGAAATCATCCATAAAAACTTCCAAGAATTTCTCAACCATATCACTGAAAAATGCTCATCATACACCTTTGAAAAGTCACAGGTGCATTACACAACCCAAAAGGCATGCGTCTATAAGCATAAGTGCCAAATGGGCATGTAAAAGTGATCTTTTCTTGGTCCTCAAGTGCTACCTCAACCTGATTTTACCCAGAATATCCATCCATAAAACAATAGTAAGCTTTTTCCGCTACTCTCTTAAGAACTTGATCTAGAAATGGGAGATGAAAATGGTCCTTTCGCGTTACAGCATTTAAACGCCTATAATCTATGCACATATGCCACCCAGATTGGGTGCGTTGAGGCACTAACTCCCCTTTCTCATTCTCAACTACGGTAACACCAGACTTCTTAGGACCTACTTGAGTAGGACTCACCCATTTTGAATCATATATGGGGTAAATAATACCCGCATCAAGCAACTTAAGTACTTCTCCTTTTACAACTTCTTTCATATTAGGGTTTAGTCTTCGTTGCAGCTGCATTACTGGTTTGGCTTCATCTTTAAGGTATATATGATGAGAACATACTAATGGGCTAATACCTCGAAGATCTGCAACAGTCCAACCTAAAGCCTTTCGGTGGGTACTCAAGATAGCTAATAACTTCTGTTCCTGATCCTTTTCTAACTTTGAAGAGATAACTACTGGGAATGTCTCACCCTCTCCTAAGAACACATACTTAAGTTCATTGGGCAATGGTTTTCTAGAAGGATAAGGAGAACACTCAACTGAAGGTTTGGGTTTGATCAAGAATGGCTCTAAAGCTTTAAAAACTGGCACCCAGCTATTAATTGCCATAGCTTCTTCTCTATCACTTGATATTTTCTCATTATTTAAAAAATCTATTCCATCCAGAGCTTCATATTTCTCGCTCCTTACTAATGCTTGCTCTAATGGATCATCTAATAAAGTCTTCTCAAAATATTCTTCACTTAAAGCATGAATTACATCTACTTCTCTAATATCATCAAAATTCCCCATTTGTTTTCCTACCCAAAAAATGTTCATCTCTATGGTCATATTTCCAAAGGATAGCTTCATAACTCCACTCCTACAATTAATCACAGCATTGGATGTGGCGAGGAATGGCCTACCTAAAATGACTAGAATGGAATGGGAAGGATTTTGAACAGGTTGGGTGTCTAACACAATGAAATCAACTGGAAAGTAGAATTTGCCTACTTGGACTAACACATCTTCCACTATCCCTCGTGGCATCTTAACTAAACGATCAGCTAACTGCAGTGTTACTCTAGTGGGTTTAACTCACCTAAGCCTAGTTGTTTATAGACAGCGTAAGGCAATAAATTAACACTAGCGCATAGGTTAAGAAGTGCTTTATCTATGATGTGATCTCCAATTACACATAAACTGGTTGGACATCCACGATCTTTGTACTTAGGAGGGGTATCACGTTGGAGTATAACACTTATTTGTTCAGTCAAAAAGGCTTTCTCCTTAACATTAAGTTTTCTTTTTACAGTGCACATATCCTTTAAGAATTTAACATAAGAAGGATTCTGCTTGATAGCTTCAAGTAAAGGGATGTTGATTCTCATTTGTTTAAAAATTTCATAAATTTCTGAATTCAGCATCTCATTCTTACCTTTTGTTAATCTTTGGGGAAAAGATGGCTTAGGTACATAATCTTAGTCTTTCTGCCTACCCTCAATGCTCCAATCAACATCATTTCCTTTTTCTCTTGACTCTTTTTCCACCTTCTTTCTTTCCTGACCTTGTGTCTCGTTCTCTTTATGTTTTCCCTCATTTTCTTCTTCTGTTTCTTTCTTATTTGACTCTTTAACTTCCCCACTACCCTTTGATCCTATTTTATCACTAGGATTGTTGGCTTTAGGATCTATAGGTTTTTAAATGACCTTACCACTTCTCAATGTGGTGACAGACTACACTTGTTCATGTGGAGTGGTACCCGAGGATGATGACTCAGCAATGTTCACCTGGCCTTTCGGGTTCGAGAAAGTTTGAGCCGGTAGTTTACCACTTTGGGTGGTACTCATGGCTTGAGTTAGCTTCGAAACTTGTCCTCGAATGTCCTCTATACTCCGAGTCATTTGATTGTTAATGTTGATCTGCTGATGTACAAATTGATACATAGTGTCCTCAAAGGATCCTCTTTGCATCGGTTGTGTTATAGCAGGGTTGGGCTGTTGGAATTGAGGTGGTGGTGCAGAAAATGGAGCAGGAGGTGGTTGAAATGGTTGGTTTTGCTGGTCATTCCTCCATGGAATACCAGATGGAGGTCTCCACTCCTTGGGATAGAAGTTGGAATTTTGGTTTCTTCCTTGATAATTAACATTCCCACCTTACTGGTGAGATGGATTTCCTTGGCCTCTATTTTGAAATGATCGGTTTTGGGAACCATTGATGTCGGCTTGGCCATCGGCAATTTCCTTAAGTAAAAGAAGATCAGGAAAAGAATTGGGATCATGTCCCACTTGGTCACAAGCGTTACAAACCATATTTACCTCAATTGATTTCTCTTTATTCTTGAGTTCAAGGGACTCTAACTTATTCTGCATAGCAGATGGTCTAGCTCTCAAATCGTCAGTCTAACTCAATTCTAATTGGCCACTAGGTGTGGGGTTCCTATGTTCAAAAGACGATGGGGGTTCGATTTCCCAATCATTAGAATCTTCGGCCACCATGTCAAAGAAATCCATGGCTTTCTCCGCAGTCTTATCAAATAAGGTACCATTGTACATGGTAGAAACAAGTTGTTTTAGACTAGGAGTTAGAGACTCGTGGAAAATACTCACAAGTCTCCATGGCTCAAAACTGTGGTGAGGACAGGCCATTAAAAGATCTTTAAACCTTTCCCAAGCACGAAAGAAATTTTCATTAGGTTTACAGGAGAATGCGGTTATTTGGCTCCTAAAGTGCTGAGTCTTTTGTGTTGGCAAGTATTTTCTTAAGAACTTAGTTTGCATCTCACGCCACGGTCCAATAGAACGAGGACAAAGGGAATTGAGCCAGAATTTAGCTTTTTCCTTAAGGAAAAATGGAAAGAGTTGAAGATGAGCTACATCTTCGTTAGCATTTGATCCATGCATGTGTTACTCACTTAATCGAATTCTCTTAAGTAATTATAAGGATTCTTAGACTCCATACCATAGAATGTGGGAAGTAGTATTCTAGGTCTAAGTGTGAAGGTACCCCTATTCAAAGGTGAGATAATGCACGAAGGTGAAGTCTGCCTAGTTGGATTTATATGGTTTTTCATTGGTATAGGTCCTGGATTATCCTCGTTATCCCCATGGGCACTCACATCATCCTCTATTCTAGCCATTGAATTAGAAGATGAGGAATTATCTAATGAAATGGTGGTGTAAGAGTTTGAGTGTGAAGGTTGGTAATATGGGTCTTCTAGTTCGGTATTTTCCACTAAGACTTTACCCGACCTTAAAAGCATGCAATTCTAGATATCCCAAAATTTTTTTTTATTATTTTTTTATTTTTTTAAACGAAATAAAATGAATCCACATTTACCTAAAACTAAATTTTGGCTCCCCGGCAACGATGCCAAAAACTTGACCGACCCCAAAACATTTTCGGGCTTTTACTTCTCAAGTGCAAAAGGGTAGTCGTAGTTTTAAACTCGGTGAGTTCGAGGTCGAATTCACAGGGAGCCTATGTTATTTAATTTGTAGGTTACGAATGGATTTGAGGGTGAATGTAAAATAGGTTTTGTGTTCAGTTTCACTAAATCTTAAGATTTAACAGAAATAAAACAAATAAAGAACAAGTAAAAAAAATTAAAACTAAGAATTAAATTACTATCATGAAATAACTTTAACAATTCAATTAAACTTCTATTTCTTTTATATTTCAGAATAACTTGGAAGACAATTTAATTTAAAAAAATTACTACGATATTTAAAATCAATTAATGAAATCAATAAAGAAGAAGTTCTTGATTCAACTTGCAAGTCAAGGTAGTTCACTACTTTACTCTAGGATGTTTACTTTCAAATTTGAAATTTTCTTTTTTTTGAAAATTGTTAAGAACATTTGAATCAAAAACCAATACCAGTGATTTCAAGCGAATATGGTTAAAGACTTTTGTTTTCGAAAGCTTTTCAAAGAAACGAACTCAAAGTTTTACTCGAAACCTATTTATATTCTTATTCCAAAATATGTAGAAAGTTAAAATCGAAAATCCATACCAGTGATTTCAAACGAATGTGGTTAAAGATTTCTATTTTCGAATGTTTTCGAAATAAGGTAAAATAGATTTAAAAACAGTAGATCTCTACGCATGTGCTTTCGAAACCCCATGCGGAAGATCTACGTAGATTCCAGAGTATTTTCATGAACTACCTATTCTTGATTCATTGAATTAAGAACTAGGGTTTCTACGCTAACATCATTTTAAACAAAACGAACGCAATAAAAATATAAATGATCATGCGATCTAGCAATTGAAATCTAAAGATCACATATTGAAAGATTAAACCGAAAGAAACTTATACGGAAATCAACTTTGACAAAGCGTAGTGAAGAATAAGAACACGTCGTATGAATCCATAAAGCTCTCAAAAACTAATCTAAAAACTCTCTTAAAATGGTTTCTCAAGCAAAACTATGAAAAGAATGAAAAAATATATCTCTCCAGGTTCAGCCGTCCCATACATATATATAGAGGACAAGCAAAAACCGTAAAAACGGAAAAAACGTGAATTCTAGAAATCTTCCTAGGGTCCGGACCGTAGAGGAGGGGTCCGGACCACAGTATGCAAAATTTTCACTGGGATCCGAACCGTAGAGGAAGGGTCCGGACCATAGCCCTCAGCTTGATTCTCTAGATAGCTTTCGGTCTCCAACTTCCAATGCAATTTTGACCCTGAAGAAGATCGATTCAGGCTTTGGCTAAAACATAAAAGTTTTATCTCTTCAAGTCTTCTTTCCAGTGCAAAAATAATCATGTCAATCGGAGTTGCGAGTGAAAATTGATTGCCGGAAAATGGACAGAGTGTCTTGCTGGACACTTGCAGTGGTTTGCACATTTGAGCTCCAAATTCGGTTTTCTTGACTTGTTTTCCTTCCAAACTCCTACAAAATACACGAAAGCAATAAAAATACTAAAATTATAATAAAGAAGGAATTTTACTTGATAAAATGCTCAAAAGAAAAGCGTGAAATGGTGTTAGGATCAACAATGATTGCGAGCAGTCAGCGTTACCATAGATTAGAATCCTACGAAGTATATATACGAGTTGCATTAGCTTATATTAGTACCAAGATTGCAAAACCAGTTTGCCTATTTAGGCAAAATGAGACGGATTGGGATTTTGGGGTACCAAGGTCATAAGTTATGATGAGATGGACTGGGACTGCAGAACAAAAGCTAAAGATTGACTAGTATATCTAGGTTTGTGAGACTAGTTATCCCCCACGGCTAAGGCCTGGGGATTTATTTTAGATTTAGTTCTTTGGCCAAAAACTAACTTTGTAGAGTATCTAACCGATAGTATGGTATTAACATATATATTATGATGTAAATGGGGTGATAAATATTTTAGCATGAGACTGCTAGATCATGGATAAGTAACTGTTTTGTTAAAACAGTATAATTAATGTGGAAATTGTGATTTTAGCGTAAGTTGGTATGATTTTACTTAATTAAGATTAAATTAACTGATTTATACCTTTACATGATGAAGAAATATTCTCTTATATACATATTTTGAGAACACGTGATTTAGTACTCATCTCCTATAGTTGATCTTATAGTAGCAGATACTCGTGATAGACTCGCGTGTTAGATTGGTTGGCCTTGACGTATTTTGTATTCATTTAAATATTTGGAATGGTATTATGATTTAGATATTGATTTTGGGCCCGGTTTCGAGAAACTACGTATGTACTTCTATGGCAAATGATAGACATGTGGAGTATTCAAATCTTGAATACTAATATTTTATTTGTTTTCACTCTGATTAGTATTTGATGTATGGTTTATTGTGGTTATTTTGTGGGTTTCTCCCCATGTCTTTGGATTGTGGATTTCAAGGCGTGATAGGTTGGGCTGCTTGCAAAGGGGCATCTGCAAGCGTAGCAGAAATTCTTTGAAACAAAGCTTGCTTCTGTGCAGTCAACATTTGCATTCCAGTCATAATGTCTATGATTTAGCTTTCGACAACAGTGATGCTATCATTGTTCTGGTTTTTTATGGGAATGAATGGTGGCCAGTTATACGCTTGTTGGTTGGTGATTGTACTGGATATGGTTATGACCATGAAAACAACAAGACTGTCGTTCCCATTGATGGTGCCAATTGATGAAGTAGAAAATTTATAGGTAACTCTTGGATCATGTGCAACTATCCTTCATTGTGGATTGTCAAATTTTGACGTGAAAAACCACTATGGTGCTTGTCAAAAAGTTTCTGATATTTTAGATAGTAAGGAATTCAGTATAAATTTTGTTAGAGTTTTGGTATAATAAAAAATGGCAAACCTTATGAAATCAACGGAGTGTTCATTATATAAATGATTTCATGGGGAAATTTTCAGATAGCACTTAATTAGGGATGGGGTAATTTTCAAAGTGAATATTTGCACAAATACGAGATATATAGGAATTCCATAATTATCGCCCCCAGTCATAAGATAAATCGTTATCCTCAATTGGTAAAGATTCTAAGATTCCTAGGAGAGACTCTCAGAGTATCTTGTTAGTGGACTATGAACCTTGCTTAGGTTAGCGTGATCGGATGGATAATGTCCAAGAAGATGACTCAACCAACTTGCTCAAGTCCTGGCCGACCATAACCTGTTCAGTTTCGCCCTTTCTAGGAGGTTTTTTAGTCTAGGTGAGAATTGACCTCACCATTATGGTTAAAATAAATTTGAAGTCTATAAAACCAATAGAGTAAATTTAATTTCTTTAGAATTATATATATGTATATATAAAGTTTAAGAGTATCTTTCAGGTATTGCTGATAAGAACACTCTAGTACATTTAGTTTTAAATATTATTTAAAATTTTAATATAAATTAATAATTTATGAAATTAAGTCTAAAAAATATTAAATTTGTTTAGTTTCATGCATAAAATATTTAGAATTTAATTATATTTTTAAGCAGGTTAACTTAACTAAAAATAGAGCAGCTCACTACAACGAACCAAAAATATGAGCAGCCAAAATTGAACAATTTTATATATATTAAATAAATTTTAAAATTTTATCAAATTAAATATGGAAGCCCCTGTGGAAACATATGGTCCAAGCTAAAAATTTTAGGGGGTGAAAGATTATTGGCATAATTGTTAGCCTAATAATAAGTAAGGTGAGTGCATTTGCCGTCCCCAAATAACATTTTACACTCCACTTTATTTTTTACGTTAAGTGAAATTATAAAACTCTCATTTCAAGATTACCTATTCATATATACAATTTAAAATGACATAATTTTCCTTCATAAAAAAATATTTACAAATTTAAATAAACATCCCTTAGAGCTACAAAAGAATAAAATAATATTTTTAAAGGTTAAAATAAAATTTATTTATATTTATATTTTTTCAAATTGTATAAAAATAAATTTTATTTTATTTTATTTCACAACTTAATCAAATAAAAAAAAAAAACTTTTCATTCATTTTGTTTATGAACATTTGTTATTTTAACTTTTTTCTTCATTCTTAAGTTATTTAGTAAGTGTTATTTTAACTCTTGTCATCATTCTCAAGTTATTTAGTAAGGTTATGTACAATCATTTCGATCCTCATAATCTAATAATATATTTTAAAAATAATTTCATGAAACAAAATGTGAGAAAAAAATAAATGTGGTAAATTTGTACGGGTTTATACTTTTAAGTGCAAGAGGTCGGTCGTAGTTTTACTTGGTGAGTTCCAAGATCATCTCCACAGGGAACAGTACTTGATCGAAAATCAAGGGGTTGGAACTTATTTTTTGGGAAACTAGTTTGGAGGATTTGCTAAGAATTATAAAAGGAAAAGAAAGTCTTTGAGTGTGTTTCAGAATGATTTAAAGAAGTTGATTAGAAAACGAGGGATGAAATTGACTTTGACAATGAATAGGGAACCTTAGCTCCTAACTAATCCAGTCGTGATGTGGACTAGGGTTTCTTGAGCAAAAGTTCAATTCAACTTAGCATCTACACATGCAGTGTTAGGTTGGAAAATGAACGTTAACCCCCCATTTGGTAAATTGTTTTTTTCTATTTTTTTGTTTATGCTTTCAGAACCTTAGAAACAGATGATAAAAATTTTTATGTTGTTCTGTTACCAAAAGGAAAAAAAAAAATTATTTACAAACATGCGTCAAAACCTAAACACCCAAAAATATGTTTTCCTCATTTTTTTTCTTAGTTATAAAACAGAGCTGAAGCTGAGCTTGTCATTTTTGTTCCTTCGTTGATCTCGGCTATGAACTAGGTGAGCTACTTTCGCTCTTTCTATCTCTCCTCTTTCCTTCTTCCTCCTTCCCTAATGAACTCGCCTTTTTTCCATTTCTCTCTCTCTCACCCTTATTCGTTCGGTCTGTCTCACAGTTCTTTCTTCTCAGTTTGCTTTGGCTCTTAATCTTGAGCTTGTCATTTGAACTCTTTTTCAGCTCGACCCCCTCGGTCACTCACTCAGCAAATTCAAAAAGGGTTTCAGGTCGTTCTTCTAGATCGGGTTTCAAATCTAGTATAAGCTGCTCTTCTTCTACTAGATCATGAAAATGAACACGATCTCTGTCTTACTCCTCATCTCTTTTTTTTTTCCTTTTTCTTCTTCTATTCTCTCTAAATCTGGGTCTCATCCTCATTCTTTTTCTCCAATAGATCTAAATTTTTTTTCTACTTTCCCATAATTTTATCCAAATCTATGTTTACCTTAACCTTTGGTTTTTTTACTCAATAGGTTGATTGTTGTATTTGGGGACTAGTTGCGTAGGTGACAGTCTAATTTTTTTTTCTATTTGTCTGGATGATTATTGTGTCGTTATAACTATCAAACTAGTGTGCTTCAATTTGTTTTTTGTTTGTTTCAAAGTAATGTAATAACTACCAAACTAATTTTTTTTCTGTTTGTTTTAATGTAAAAACCATTTTTTCTTACTTTTTTCAATTTTTTTTTTTTGTCTTTCAAATTTTATTATATTGTTATAACTACAAAACTAATTTTTTTTTTCTATTTGTTTCAATGTAATATTGAACTCAAGTACTGTGTATAATTTGTTTTGCATTGAGAAAGTGATTAATGGGTTAAAAGGTCGTCATTTTCTTTTCCACTCTAACCAAACCAAACCTTTTCCCATCAGATGGGGTCGGTTATATGGATTTGACGATGCCAATCAAATTTTTTTAGGGCTATGATTTCTGTTAGATTTATGTAGGTAATGTTATGTTTAATAATTTCTTTCCAACTTCTCTTGAGCCTCCATTTCCTTCTCCTACTCCTAGCATTAGACGGCTTCTAATATGGCGGAATCATTTTGATTGATTTTCTTTCATTTTATCTTCAATCGGTACTATTATTACTTTGCCTCTAATCTCCTCATTCCTAATCATATCTTTCTTTTAGATCCCGCATATCCATCTCAGCATTTGCATCTCTGCAACTGCCATCTTCTGAACATGATTATACTTTACTGCACGACACTCTAATCCTCATAACAACGCTAGTCATATCGTCACCTTATAATACATTCCTTTCAACTTGAAGGGGACTTTCTGATCACACATGACCCCTGAAGCACTCGTCCAGCTGGTTAACCTAGTCTGAATCCTTTGACTTACATCAGTATCAATTCCCCCTTCCTGTTGCATCATAAATCTAAGGTACCTAAAGTTTTCTTTCTCTACAATCTTTTGAGTGCCCAAACTTACTTCTATGCTCTTAGTTTTCTTTCTCTTCCACCCTCCTTCCTCTATATCTCTCTCTAATTTTGTTAAAAAAAAAAAAAGAACCCATATTAATAATTGGAGGGAGGGGATTTTTTTATGAGATTATTGATTATTACACTCTTAGAAAATGCAAGATTGTAAAATTTCTTAAAATAGTCAACCTAAACCGAATGATGTTTGCTTGAATGATTTTTTTTTATTGCATCGATTTGTTTTGCTCAGTTAAATATTTATACCACGTTACAATCTGCAAAAACTATTGTAGAAACTCTACCATCAGCTGGGTCTAGTGTGCATATAAAAATTTGTATGGTGCTATGTATCACCTAGAATCACTACTGGTGTTGGTCTCAACCTTTCAAGAAAGAGAAGATAGGGTATTTTGATACAATTAGATAAACACAATGACCTTAAAGAGAACCACAACAAGTTCTTCTATACCTTTGCAATTGTGTGTGTGTGTTCAAGGAAATTATTGGCGTAAAACTTATAAGACTTTGATGTTTAGGATAATTAGATAATGGAGACTCACGTTGATAAAATAGTAAGCATTGAGGAAGATGATATAGTATCACTTGATGTTCATGGAAATGATAAAAAAAGGTCGGACCATTGCCCAAAAATAATGAAAAGATTTTCATTAGCTTGATGGATGAGAAGGTGAAAAACGAAAATAGGCAAATAGGGACATTCTCCAAATAGGCTTGGACCCACTTGAGGGAGCAAATGGTGGCTAAAACTAGTTATGCTTATACTAGTGATTAGTTATGCAACAATTACAACCAACTAAAAATCATATTCAATAAGTTTCAACAACTTCTGAAACAAACTGATGTCAGATAGGACCCTATTGCGAATACTGTCACAACTTCAAATGAAATATGGGAAAGACTTTTTAAGCTAGTTTCAATTTTTTTATTATTCTTTTTTTACAATATTAAATTACATAAACTCTTATTCTAACAAATTAACAGCATTTTTTTTAAAAATGTCATATCGAAAAATAATTTTGCCAAGAGATTCAAAAAAAAAAAAAAAAAAAAAAGATTGTCTTAACATATGGAGCTAATGCGTATTTTTGGGGACACATCCACAGCTGGTGATTATTCTTACCCTTCTACAAAGCCACCTTCATCTAATAATAGTACAAATGACCCCCTACTAAGGCAACACTTGTGGAGATTGATGAGGTTGATGCGGAGCCCTAAAAAAAATACATCGAATAGAGAGTTATGGTACGACACTTAGTGCCGCTCTAAACATAATGGCTGAAGCTAATTCAAGAAAGGTGTAATTGACAGAAATGAAATTTTTGGAAGGGAGTGTCCAACTAGGAGCGTTGAAACTTGATGAGTCACGTCTACATTTAAAAGAATGTCTAGCTGCCTTGAACTCTCTAGAGGACATTGATGGACTGACATATGCAAAAACTACGGAAATGTTACATGAGGACATCATTTGTCGGGAAATGGTCCTAGAAATTCCCGATAAGAAGAAGAGGGATTCGATCGTGAATCTTTAGGATTGTAGTGTTTTCTAGTATAAAGTCTTTTATGTTTATTGTGAGGATTGATTGACTGCATTTGATGTTATGTTTTTCTATATTTCTTACTAACTGTTTTGTTTTTATATTTATAGTTGTAATGTTTGGATTGAAATGTTGGTTAGTGTATGGAATTTATGCATTATATTCCTAATGGTTGTCTTTTTATTATATATATTTGTTGGTTATGCATTTAAAGTTTTTTTTTTTAAAGCATAGGATATATGTAGTTTTTTTTTTTTTTTTTGCATAGAATATGTGTAGGTTTTGTTTTTTTTCGTTTAGCATAGAACATATGCAGTTTAATTTTTATTTTTAATTTTTAATTTTTTTACATAGAATATGTGCAGTTTTTATTTTTTAATGATTTTTTTTAGTAATCCAATTGACTATAGATTGATTAACAATGAACATTAGAGGACCCAAAATTATTTTCCAAAATGATTCAGATAATGACAACACTGATTTTTTTGTAGGCTTGGCGATCAACGATTATGATAAAAAAATATATATAACAAACAAGCCTTGTAGAACTTTAGCACGAATAGGCCACAATTATGCCTTGAAACTAATTAACGGCGATGAGGATCAGTGTTATGACCAATTTAGAATACGGCACATGTGTTTGTTAACTTTTACGAAACAGTACGAACACATGGATTGTTAGACCACTCTCGGTTTTTGACTCTTCCTAAGCAAGTAGGTATTTTTTGCTCATTATATCACACATTGAAAGAATTCGCATAGTAGCTGAGAGATTTCAACATTCTAGGGGGAAATTTTCCAAATATTTTCATAAATTTTTGAAAGTAGTTTGTAGATTGGGCGTTGTTATTATAGTACCACCCAACATGGATGACGTGCCTCCAGAAATTTTAAGCAACCCAATGTGGTACCCCTTTTTTTAAGGTATAACATTCATTTTTTAATAATTTTTGTTTTTCAAATAATCATCAAATTTTAAAAATTAATAATTTTTTTGGTAAATAAGACTATATTGGAGTATGGCACTCATGTTATAGCAGCAATTCCAGCTATCAACAAGTTGCTGATCGGGGTAAACAAACAATACCTACACAGAATGTCATGTGCTCATGTTCGTTTGACATACAGTTTACATTTGTTTACACGGGGTGGAAAGGAATACCTGACAATTCACGTGCTCTAATTGATTGTTTAGTAATTCAGCTAATTTATTTCCAAACCTGTCCAATAAAAATATTATGTTGTAGATTTAGGATACATAAACGTTCCTAAATTTTAACACCATATCGTGGGAAACGGTACCACTTACAGGATTATCGTGGGTGGCAATGATAACCCATAACCATTGAGGAGTGGTTCAATTATCGGCATTTTTCATTGCATAATGTGATTGAAAGTTGTTTTGGCATTTTAAAGGCCCGATTTCCTATTTTGAAGGCCATGCCACCTTTTAAACTTAGCACACAAATATATATCCCAACTGCTTATTGTACTATCCACAATTTTATTTGTATGAAAGATCGGGATGGCAAATTGAATGCAACATGTAATGATGTGCAAATTATTGAAGATTTAGGCCGAGGTGGAGGTGTAAGGAGTAGTTCTCAAAATCCAGTTGAGCTTGATCTTTCCAACTCTCAAGTTAGGCGAATGGAAAAAGTGTGCGATGACATAGCTTGCCAAATTTATCATAGCATGACAACTTAGATATGTAAAACTTGTCTTGTATTATTATTATTTGTGTAAATCACGTATGGTATATGTATACGACACAATTAGATGCTTTGTACTTAATGTGTAGAACTTGTATAATATGAAACAACTTGATCCTTTTGTATGCTATAAAATGGAATTGTATTTTAATTCACTATTATCTCCAGGTATGTCTCCAGTGCCGTAATATGGGCCCTCATGTAGTTGCGGTGCAGATCACGCGTTTTTTTAGAGAGGACTAAGAAGAATAATGGTCATTCATTTTATAAATGCCCACTTGAAATGAACCACGTTGATGGTTTCATGTGAGTTGATGCATAAGATTTGCCTCTCGACACTAACTTTTCTCCAACTGGAAGAGGAACAACCTTGTCAAGCAACATGCTTGGTGTACTCATGTGCGCATGTGTGGATGCAATATTATGTTGGGAATTATCTTGTTAATAATAATATTTGTATTGTTCATCAAATTTATTTTGGAATAGGTATCTGAAGAAGTGTGATGACAACTAGTATCGTACTTTTGAATGCGTCTTCTAGGCCTTGTAAATCCTGCTTTCGTCGTTTTTGTAAAGACAACTAGTATTATGCATTTGAATGTCTAGTATGTTGCTTTTGTAAATTAATAGTTTACATTTAATTGTATGGTGCCGTTGGTCTATGTTTTGGTTGGTGCATTGGCAGAGGTTGGTAGCATAGTTACAGTTTGGGGATTTCTAGTTTGTCTTGCTATTTTCCTATCTATTTTTCTATTTTCTTTTGCTCATGAGTGGAATCTCCTTCTCTATTTGGTGGGGAAATGAAGTTTGGGGTCAGTAGGAGTTATAGGGTTCTCCATGTTTGGTTAGAATAGGTTAGATGATGGTTTGATGATAGAATATTGTTGCTATTACAATGCTGCTATTGACTTGGAATAGGTTAGATGATAGTTTGATGATAGAATGTTGTTGCTATTATAATACTGATGTGGACTGCGGGGTAGAGTTTTTGGTTTAGGAGTGGGGTTAAGGTGGATTTAAATTGCTTTGATTTATTGCATTTATGAGCTGAGCTACGTTGATCTGTATTTCATGCTTTATCTACTACAGGAAGCTGAAATGGAATCAACTGGACTACATTTATCAAGTTTTGTTTCTGATTGAGACGGCGGAATTATGTGAAGGATCTTGTTTTGAAGTATTACATTGCACAGGAGGGGCTAGTTATTGGGCTTGTTATTGGCACTATTCTGTTCAAATGGTGTTTGATTGTTGTTGATTTCTATGTCTTGCTGCTTATGGTTGGTTGTTAGCAGATGGTGGTTGAAGAATTGAGTGCTACTCTTTGTAGTGTGATGGCTACTTGCCATATTTTTTCTGCAGGCTGCACTTTTGTAGAACGGTATTTTCTACATACTGCACTGTTGTGGATCATTATTTTTGTCGATCGTTTGGCACTTGCTTGAGGCATGGTTGGAATTGCCACAGCTAGAAGTCCATTTGGTTCTGTATGCTGTGTGTTTAAGATGGAACATTGCTATTTGGACCTAGAGAGGGAATGTTGCAGTGTAGATCCAGATGTTGCAAGAGGGTGCTATACTTGCTGTTGGAATTTTGAGTGCAAATTGATTGTTGCTGAGAATGAGTAGGTGTAGTTTTTTTTGGAGCAGTTGTTGAGTTCGAGTAGACAAACAGGTGCTTGTTTGCTGGTTCATGCTAAATTATGAAGAACATCATGAAGTATATCATGAAGACTATTTTGTATATGCTCTGGTTTGTTGTATGTACTATAGTTTCTATTAGGATATGTTCAAGTAGATGGATACTCATTGTGTAGGTCTTCTGTAGCTAAGGTTGCATAGACTGATTTTTGTGTTTAGTGCCTTTTGAGAGTTGTTTGATAAAACTGTGTAGAGCCTTTGAGGCTTGGTAAAGTTGGACTAGCTAGGTTAGTAGGTCTTGAGCATAGAATGAATATACCGGGGCATAGCCCCTGATTTTGTATTTATTTTCTTTATTTAATATATTTCTTTCACCTTTAAAAAAAAAGAATACCAGGCATTTAGTCCTCTTTATGGGATCTGGTAGTTAGACCCATGAACATGGAACCCAATTATCCCTCTCTAACTCCCCATTGTTATTTAAAATTCTTTACTTTTTTGTGTGTATCTATAAAAATTGTTTGCTGATTGATATGTTTAATTGTTTATTGCTATAGAAAGAAGCGGCAACACACCTAGGATGAATTATAGAAGAGGAATCTCCACGATGAGTTGGAAAAGTAGGAGCGGAGACATTTGTTGTGAAAGGATAAGTGCTATACTGGTATAAAAATTTTGAGCACACTGCTTGTTATAAATTTCTTTCAATGTGATATGGAGGTCAGTTTGTTGAAAATCCATCCTATCTCTAGTTCTGAATGGTTCTATGGTCTTGCTTTGAGAGGGTGGGGTTATATGCTAATTTTTTTTAGGTATATTTTCTAATTGTCATTTTCTTAGGTAAAATGACGATCTGGTATTTAAGAACCAGGCCTGTGGCAAAACTAAGGCTCCAAAATGATTCATTAATGATGGCTCCTAGACGATTCGTCAATGACACCATCGGGAATGACTTTCATCGAATTTCACATGATTTGAGCTAAAGAAAAATGTAGAACGGGGGGACTTCAAATGGTTCCTCCTATGTCTTGTATGGCAATAACTGTTACTAGAGCACATCTCTCTTTTGACTTCCAAGTGATATGTTGCTCTTGAAGAAATTGACATATGTTGTGTTGTACGTAACTATATCGCAACTTGTGAAATTGTTATCAATTAACCAATCCTAGCGATACCAGTTGGAAACGAAAAGAATGTGATTGTTCTTGTATGGCAATAACTGTCATTTCTTTTTCTTTTTTTTTTTTCTTTTTTATGAAGTTAAGCTAGAAATGTAAAAAAGAAAAAAAAGTGAAACATAAAACTCTGTTTACCAAACAAACTTGCTGTTTTTTGTTTAAAATTTTTGGTGAACAAGATTACATTACTAAACATAGTTTTATTTTTATTTCAAAAAAATAAATGACAGCAGAAAATACAAAACAGAAAATATAAATAGAAAAACGACGGCATTATCAAACGACTCCTAAGTAACATATAAGAATAGAAGTTACAATTGAAAAGTGGTTTTGAAAATAACTATCTCACCACGATATTAAATCAGAAATCTAATGTAACCAAATGCCGATTATGGCGTAAGTGAGTCGATTTCTTCAAATAAACCTAACTAGGGTTTTGGAAAATTGGTTGTCAAACTTATGAGGAGATTGAATCGAATACACGACATACACAAGGCAATCTTGTAGTCAAGTATTCAATTATAACATGGGTAAGTTGAGTTCTAAAGTGACCCTAAAACGTTATGAGATTTCACGAGTGAAAATATCAGATTTTTAGATTTGAAAACACCATTTTCTTAGCTTAAGATTCCTCTACCAATGCCACCACCTTCAATGGCTTGAAGCTAAGAAGATGGTCTAGCCTAATATAAAGATTGAGAGAGTGAACACAATTAATCTAGAATAAAGCATGGAAGAGGAAAATATATAAATAAACTCAAGAACACAAGAACTTAATTTTAAACTAACTTGAAAAATTAACTTACAAGGTTCAAGTAGTGAAACAAAAAACCCTTGAGAGAAAGAGAGTGATTGGAACTTCAAGTAAATCTAGCCATGATAAGTCAAGCATACTCTTATGTTCTGATAATACCATATTTATAAACGTCTAAGATTAAGGGCAAAATAGGAACATTAAGTTGAATGAAGAAAACCAAAAGTTAAGAGCGATGGGCACTCATAGTAGATATGGGGTGCCCATGGCTGCACTTCCCAAACTATTTGATAAAAAGTCTCAATTAAACAAACTAAAATTCACTCTCGATGGGTGCCCATCTAATTCATGGTGGGGCGCCATAGCATGTGTGGGGCACCTATGGTGGATATGGGACACCTATAGGGACACTTTTCTAGCTGTTTAGCGAAAGTCCTCTGAGACTTAAATTTCTTCCTCAAAAGTGGCTCTCAGGGGGTGCTCATTTGATTCATAATAGGGTACCCATGGGTTTTGGTGAGGCAGCCATCAGCTCCTCTTCAACTTTAACTTCATCTCTTTCCTTATTTAGTTCATATTCTCATCATTCTTCCTCAAGTTGGTCACACAATCCTATAACATTCCACAAGTTTATCAATCTTCTCATTTCATGATAACAACTGGAAATTCTCTAAATAAAGCACTTACAAATAGTTGTATAACCATGATAATATAGTATAAAATGTGCACAATCACACCCCCCAACTAAACACCCCCCCAACTAAGTTTTTGTAAGTCCGTAGCAAAACAAAGAACAAGATCCACAAAGATTATGCAATTATGTTCAAATGATCGTAACCCCACCAATTAAGTATCACGGGGGTGTAAAGCAAAAATTATGGCTACAACCAATGTCATCATACAAAGAAGGTAGTCATGTTTCAAGAGATTAAACAATTCTTTTCAAAATTCAACATTTTAAGATCACAACGTGCTCCTCAACAATCCATGCACAAGAGGCAACTAACAAATCAATTACTACCATAGCACAAGGAGCCCATACCCAAAAGCTTCAACCTCAAATCTCACAAAGCATACACTCACAAATGATCAGGAAACATATGGCCCCATAAGAGTGTACCATAAATTTAAGAGTAAATGTGACTCTAGATCAAAATGATACACTTAACTATGAAGACTGAGTGAGTGGAGAAGACAAGCATTGGCATAACTCTTTGAAAAAATAGTTCAAGGACAGAGTGATCCAAGCATAACAATCAAATCACACAAGAGTGCCAATTGAATCCAACCTTGTCTTCCTAAGGATCTTCTAAGCCTTAACATGGTTGTAACAGGGCCATAGGGTGAGATGTGGCTCCAAATGAAGATTAGGTAATCAAAAAAAAATACCTTGGAACACCTTGTTTTCCTTACATTCAAACTCTTGAACCCCCCCAAAACCAATTTGCTCAAAGCAAACATTTTTTTTAACACAAGACAAGGCTTGAACAAAGAAACTATAAAGTGAAACATAAACACTCAGAAATATCTTAATGTTTGGAGTTCATGGCATCCTTTCCTTTCCCTACAATGTACAATCCTCCCCCAACTAGAATTCAAAAAAATTCTAAGGCATACAAGGGTGGGCAATATTAATCATTAAGGCTTAGGGTCAAATTGATGGCTTAACCAAGGGAAAATCATTCATTTTTTTTAGCACAACATGGTTCCTAGGTATGATTTAACTAAAAGAAAGTCATTGTGGCTCAAAATCATCAGAGAGGGCCTACGATCACCTCTAAAGGTTGGTTTGGCATGACAAAGGGCTCAATCATGAAATCATCAAACTTATGCTCATCATACCCTGCCATGAACCCAAATGCAAAAATATGTAAGAGTTATTGAATGAACTAAAGTTCAAAGAAACCAATAATGAGTAAATGTAAAATTATCTCTCAAAGAAACATATCATTCGCTCAAAATTCCCATGAAGTCACAAAGATCTCCACATATTAGCGCTCATGCATCAAGTGTGCAAGCAAAAACTAAGTTCATGGTAGAATTATGCACAAATTATCTTCCAAGCATGTTTAATCAAAATTAATGCCACAATTATCAATCTCAAGATGCACAATGCCTCCCATGTGACTCAAAGGGTAGTATGCTCATAAAACTCAACTTATAATCCCAATTATCACATCCATTCACATAAATGAGTTAAAAATGTTCAAATGTCTTTTTTTTTTTTCTTCTTAGAGCATAATCATAAACCATCATATGTGAACTCACTCCCCCCCGGGAAAAACTAAAATCACATTATCCCCAGTGTGAAGCATACAAAGCATATGGGAGCAGATAGAAAGTAGGAGAGTATGAGCAAAGCCAACAAAGTGAGAGCACAATAAAAACAGGTATGCAACCTATGAAATAACTAAGCAGGGCAATATGTAAGACCACCAACTTAAACTTGACATCATTCCCATTCAATAAGATAGAAATTTGGAATGTACAAATGGAAACTAAAGAGTATAATAAAGAAAAAAGAAGGATATCACCTGAGTAGCACCACATATTCGAGCAAAAGGAATTATATCCAAAAAGCAAGCAAAAAGTAAAAAAAAAAAAAAAGAAAAGAAAAGAAAAAGAAAAATAAGAAAAAAAAAAGTCAGTATGAACAAGAAAAAAAATAAAAGAAAAGAAAAAAAGAGAATACAAAACAAAGCAGAATATACCAAAAAAGTCATTGTATTTCGTTGACCAAAATATAGACTAAGTACAAGACATGATCACCACAAGACAACTTCAGCCCAACTCAAAATGCTAGCAACACAAAAGAGACAATTTTAGGTCTACATCACATGGAACAACAAACAAAGACCTAAACTGGAAACACATGCTCAAGAGCATCAAAACATGCCCCTGATAACCTATGGGCCAGGAGATGGAATAGACTGGAGGTCTATAGGAAGTGAAGGTATAGGATCCAGAGCATGAAAGGCTACAAGAATAGAATTCAATATGGCACCATTAGATTCCAATAAGCGGTGTTAGGACACTTGCTCAACCTTAATTTCTGATAGTGAGCCTCAAATGGCGAGAATCTAGGCTTCCATATGCTATAAGCAATCGTCTATACCCCGAACGATATTTTGCTGAAGGACTATCATCGGTGGACGTGGAGGTGGACCGATTATTGGTGGTGTGGTGGATGTTGATGGTCCCGGAATAGAGGAAGTACAAGCTAGTATGGTGGTCAAAGGATCATGCAATCACAATATAGCCGTACTCCTGGCACCAGTAGACTCAGATATCATGACAGATAGAAGAGTTACCCGAGTAGAATCCTCTACAACAATACCATATTTCTCAAGTATGCCCGCAATAAGCCTACCAAAAGGTAATACTGATTGCACTGTAGTATTGATTGTTCGTTGAATGATTGTATCAAAGATACCAAGACAAGATCGATAAGGACTCCAATAGCAATAGCATATAGTAGCAAAGCATAATTTAGATTGACTAAATCATCATGCATGGGTGGGACAATTTGACTACAAGAGAGCTCGTGAAAGACACGGTAAAAGAGGCTCAATTTTATCTTTGGAAACTAAGACATAAAACCCCAAGTCAGTTGAGAACGATCAGATAAAATAGTAGCCAATGTTTACATAAAGGATAAATGTCCTCAAGAAAAAGGTAGCCGAGTTTCACCACATGGGCAAGATCAAGAAATGAAGAAATGGTGGATGCCATGAGGTGAAGGGGTCACCCATAGACCCTAACTAAAATTTATCGTTCACCGTTGTCTGATTTGAGCGAATGGCTTGGGAGGGCCCGCTATGCTCATCGGTTTCGGTTTGCTTTCTTGTCCTCGGTATTGTTTAAATTTCAATCAGAACACCCAAAATGTACTCACAAATCACCAAATTAGCCAACTTCTAGGGAATAAACATATGCCACAAGACCACCCACAAAGTGTACCCGAAAACTGACTTAGGCAATTGCTTAAACACTTGGCATACACACTTTTCCCATCACTCTCACATACGTTAAAATTAGTTCAACAACTTCAGATTAAAGCTCCTTAGATCAAAGAACATCTAGATAGAAGAAAACTCCTATTTGGCAAATACAAAGCAGCTTAGACATTTTCTCAAACACTTGTTGAGTAACATTTCAAAATACCCTTCAAGAGGCAAATCATTTATGATAAATCATACACATCAAAGAACCACCAAAAGCACTAAAAAGAGTTTAGAAAATCATAACCTATGGCTCAAAAGAAATACCCCCACTTACATTCATTCTTGAAAACTTACTTTCCCAAACCATACTTGCATACCTATGTAAAGAGTAGGAAGAGGGACCACAGATAGCTTAAATATTGTATTTGGATAGAAGAAAGTAACTTGGTATGATGATGGAGAGTGGAGGATAGAAGGAGAAGTGATGGGTGCTAATGGAGGAGTCGGCCATGAGAGAGCATAGGAAGAAACCTCTCTGTCGATTGGGAGTGAAATATAGAAACAATGAATGAAGGGGTCACATGACACTTTTAACTTGGCACATGATACCATGGGTGCCCATGGTGGAGCTCGGGTAATAGAGGGGCTGCCATGAGAGAATGAGAGATGTCCCTTAGATTGTATGGCAGCTGAAACCTTATGTACAATAGATGCAAATCAAGACCTGTGGACACTAACTATTAATAACACACTATTCTAAAATTGAGACACCAAAAAGACTCAAAATAGACAAAAACAAAAAACAAATGAAAAATAAACAAAGAAACAAAAAGGAAAAAAGATAATTATTTACAAGAATAGGGTCAAGTCTTTCACTTAAATGGAGGTAGGTCGGTGAGTTCCCAAGTCTTTATCTCAGCCACAAAGCTCTCTAAATAGGGCTTGAGACAATGTACCTTTTCCTTAAATATGGTGTCATTATGTGGGTTATGAATCTTGCACGCACCATGTTCCAAAATTGAGATAACGACAAACAGATCAGATCACCTAGACCTAAGCTTTCCTGAGAAGAGGTGTAACTGTAAGTTATGCATAGTACTTTTTGGCCCACATGAAAGGATTTCCTAAGAATATGCTTATTATGAAAATCCTTCATCTTAGCCTTGGCAATTTTCGCATTCTCAAGAGCATCATTACTTACTTTTCAAGTTTGTTCAATTGAAGCTTTCTAAGAACACCAGCATCATCTCTACTTTCATTGAATTTCCGAATTACCCAGTAAGCTTTATGTTCCATCTCAATGGGTAGATGGCAAGCCCTACCAGAGATAAAGTGCTAGGGAGACAAGCCCAAAATAGTTTTATAAGATGTTTGGTATGCCCACAATGCACCAATCAGTTAGAAGGACTGATCCTTACGTCTGGGATTGACGGCCTTCTCAAGAATGCCCTTTATTTCCCTATTCTCTAACTCAACTTGGCCACTATTTTGTGGGTGATAGAAAATCCCCACTTCGTGTCTCACACCATATTTACGCATTAGGATACCCACGGGCCGATTGCAAAAATTCTTATCCCCATCACTAATAATCGCCCGAGGCGTTCCAAAATATGAGAAAATGTATTCCTTGAAAAACCTGACCACCACTGGGTGGTCATTGGTGTGAATGGCAATGGCCTCTGCCTATTTGGAAATATAGTCAATGGCCACTAAAATATACTCAAAGCCAAACGATGTAGGAAATGGGACCATAAAAGCTATCTCCTAACAATTAAAGATTTCCAAAATAATGACAGGATTTTGGGGCATCTCATTGTGCTTAAATAGGGCTCTTAATAATTAGCACCAGTCCTATCTCAAATAATAGTCATATATATCTTTAAACATTGAAGGCCAATAAAATCCGCTTTGAATAATATTAGCGGTGGTTTTCTTTGAAGAGAAATGGCCTCCACAAGCTTAAGCATGACAAAACTCAATAACACTATAAATCTCATTGGGAATGCATCATCTCACATTTTGGTCTTAACAATACTTATAGAAATAGGGATCATCTTAAAAGAAATTATGCACATTGCATAAGAATTTACCTCTATCAACGTTTTTCCAATGGAAGTGCATTTGTCTGGTTACTAGGAAGTTGGAAATATCTAAATACCAAGGAGATTGGTCATGAGGTATGGTGCTAATATGCATGATATGCTCATTGGGAAAATGCTCATTAATCAATATGTCACTAGATTTGGACAAATGATGTGACAACCTAGACAAACGGTTAGCTATCATATTTTTTACTCCTTTTATGTCCTTAATCTGCAAGTCAAACTCTTGAAAGAGTTAGCATCCATCTAATTTGGCAGGGTTTGGCCTCTTGCTTGGAAAGAGGATATTTCAATACCACATGGTTTGTAACACTATGACATGGGAACCTTCCAAATAAGACCTAAACTTGTCTAGGATGAACACTACAGCTAGAAGCTCGTTTTCTATGGTGGTATAATTCTCTTGAGCCTTATTTAGGGTCTTACTAGAGTAGTAAATTACATAAGGTTTTTCTTCTTTCCTTTGCCTTAAAACTGCCCCCATTATATAGTTACTAGCATCATACATAAGCTCAAATGGTAAAAACCAATCCAAGGTCTAGATGATTGGTGTTATGGTAAGCAAGTGCTTAAGTTTGTCAAATGCCTCTTGGTATGATGTTGTTTTCTCAAAAGGAACATCATTGGACAACAATGAACATAAGAGTCGGGCAACATAACTAAAGGACTAAATGAATTACCAGTAAAAACTAGGATGACAAGGGATGATCTTACATTCTTCATATATCAAGCGGTTGGAAAATTTTAAATTAGTTCAATTTTTGCTTTGTTTATTTCAATCCCACGACATGACATTACGTGTCCTAAAATGATCCCCTGTTGTAACATAAAATGACACTTTCCTGGTTTAGAACCAAATTACTCTTATCACAAAGCGCTAGAACCCTCTCAAGATTGGTCAAACACTCATTAAATATATCTCCATAAATGAAAAAATCATCCATAAAAACCTCAAAGAACTTCTCGACCTTTTCACTAAAGACGCTTATCACACACCTTTGAAAAGTTGTAAGTGCGTTGTATAACCCAAATGCTAAGCATCTATACACATAAGTCTTGGTCCTCAAGTGTTATCTCAACTTGATTACACTTAGAATACCCATCAAGAAAGCAATAAAAGGATGACCCGCACTACTCTCTCGAGTTACTGATCAGTTGCTCTAGGAATGGAAGGGAAAATTGGTCATTTGGAGTCACGGTATTCAAGCACCAATAATCAAGACATATACACCACCTGGTTTGGGTGCGTTGAGGCACTGGCTCTCCTTTCTCATTCTCTACAATGGTGACACCAAACTTTTAAGGAACCACTTGGATGGGGCTCATCACTTTGAATTAAAGACGGGGTACATGATACCTGTATCAAGAAATTTAAGCACTTTCCATTTCATAACCTCTTTCATACTAAGGTTTAGTCTACATTGTATCTTCCCCACTAGTTTGGCATCATCCTCAACGTATAAATGATGCCTCAAAGGTTTGCCATGATCCAGCCTAAGGCCTTATGATGGGTAGTCAAGACTACCAACAATTTTTTTTCCTGGGCTTTCTCCAACATAGAAGACACAACTATTAGGAATGTCTCACCCACTTTTAGGAATGCATACTCAAGTTCATTTGATAAAGGTTTCCTAGAAGGATAAGGGAGACATTCAACCGATGGCTTGGGTTTAATCAAGGATGGCTCCAGAGGTTCAAAAACCAGTACCCAGCCACTAAAGCCATGGTTTTTTCCTTAACACTCACTAACTCCTTACTATCCACAGAACATGGTCCATCAAGAACCTCACACCTCTCATTTCTAAGTAAAGCTCACTCTAAAAGGCCATCAAAGAAAGTATTTTCAAAGTATTCCTCATTCAAAATATGAATCGCATCCACTTTCCGAATATCCTTAAATTCTCCCATCTGTTTTCCCACCATAAACATATTCATCTCTATGATCATATTCCCAAATGATAACTTTGTAACCCCGGTCCTACAATTAATCACTACACTGGATGTGGGGAGGAATGGTTTACCTAAAATGACTGGAATGGAATGGTTGAGGTTTGGGACAGGCTGGGTGTCTAACATAATGAAGTCAACTAGAAAGAGAACTTATCTACTTAGACCAAAACATCTTCCACTATTTTCTTGTGGTATCTTGACCAAGCGATCGGCCAATTATAATGTTACTCTAGTGGGTTTTAGCTTACCTAAACCTAGTTACTGATACACAGTGTAAGGTAATAGGTTGACACTAACACCTAGGTCAAGAAGGGCTTTGTCCATAATGTGGTCCCCAATTATCCATAAAATGGTTGGATACCCAAGATCTTTATACTTAGGAAGTGCATCATGTTGGATTATAGCACCAATTTGTTCAGTCAAGAAAGTTTTCTTATTGACATTGAGCTTCCTCTTAACATAGCACATATCCTTGAGGACTTTAGCATAAGACAAATTTTGCTTAATAAGTAATAGGATGTTGATTCTCACTTGTTTGAAAGCCTCGTAAATTTTAGAGTTCAACATCTCATTCTTACCTTTTGCTAATCTTCAGGGAAATGGTGGCCTAGGTATGTACTCATCTATTTGATCTTCGTGCCTACCAGATGTACCCACAATGATATCTTCTTCGTTCTCCTTTGATTTTTCTCATATTTCTTCCCTTCATGTTTTTACCTTTCACTCTCTTTGATTCATCCCTCTTTCTTTTCCTTGTCCTCAACTTCACTTGGTTCCTCAACCTCCTCACTATCCTTAGATTTCATCGTAGCATTTGATACTTTGGCTCTAGGATTTTTTAGTATCTGAATAACTTTTCCACTTCTCAAAGTGGTAACAGATTGCACCTGTTCATGTGGCGGTAGCACCCGAGGTTGATGACTCAACAATGTTCACCTGATCTTTTGGGTTTGGGAAAGTTTGCACAAGGAGTTTGCCACTTTGAGTGGTACTTATGGCTTGTGTTAACTTGGAGACTTACCCTCTAATGTCATCTAAAGCTTGGGTCACTTGGTCATTGATGTTCAATTGCTGTTGCATGAATTGATTAAGAGTGTCCTTAAAAGGTCTCTTTCACATGGGTTGAAATACAACTGGGTTAGGCTGTTGGATTGAGGTAGTGGAAGTGGGGGTGGCTAAAGTAATTTACCTTGATTATCATTCCTCCATGAGAAACCAAGATGGTTCTCTAACCTAGGGAATAAACATTGGAAGTTTGGTTTTCCACTTGGTAAGTGACATTCCCACCTTGTAGGTAAGAGGTGCTTCTTTGTCCCCTATTTTGAAATAGGCGATTTTGGTAGCTATTGATATAAGCTTGACTTATTATTAAGCTCAAGTAAGTCTAGCTTATTTTATGATACGGTCAACCTAGCCCGTAGATCATTACTCTCACTTTAATCTAATTGGACACCAATTATAGAAAAACTATCCTCAGAATAAAAGGTAGCTCTAACTTCCCAATCATTAAAGTCTTTAGCCACCATGTCAAAGAAGTCCATAGGTTCCTCCGCAGTCTTATCAAATAAGGTACTATTACACATGGTAGAGGACAGGCTATTAAAAGGTCCATACACCTTTCTCAATATCGACAAAAATTCTCATTGGGTTTACATGAAAAAATGGTGATCTGTCACCTATAATGTTGAGTCATTTGGGTTGGGAAGTATTTATTCAAGAACTCGGTCTACATTTTGTGCCAAGTTCTAATAGAACGTGGACGAACTAAATTGGGCTATAATTTGGCGTAATCCTTAAAGAAAAAAAGGAAAGAGTTGGAGATGCACTACATCCACATTGGCGTTTTGGTAAATGCAAGTGTTATTCAGTTGACCCAAGGTTTATAAACTTATTTTTATAATGGATTTTGAAGATAACAAACATTGAATTGAATTTTCATATTAAATTTCAAAGAAATTGTATGAAATGTTACAATTAATTTTAAGCTGATAGTTCAAGAATAATATGCTTGGAAGAGATCGATATTATCGTTAAGGTATTTTTACATAAACTGGATGAAGAAATAAAGGAATTTCAAAGTTTGGAGTAATGAAAATTAAAGAAAGATGAAGACTTCAACGAGAAAGTTAACTCGGATGAATACAGAAATCAAACACATATTAGTATATTGATGACATCGAAGGATGTAACGGTTCAATTTTCAAGACATTTTAACATAGTGAACTAAATTTTCATATCTACAAATTTATCGAGGGAAATTTTTGTGAATCTAAAGTTAAGATGTCTGAAACTAAGTTGGAATATTAGTCGTTACAGAAGAGATTTTAATTCTGAATTCTATGGCTAATTTTGGTTTTTGAGACATAACTCATAATCTACCGCTTTAAAATTCTTGATTTTTGGTGTGTGAAAAGAAGACTAGTAAAGCTACAAACTTTATAGCTTCTTCAAATTCTAAAAGCATCATGGTGAAATAGTAGGCTTAATTAGAAATATAGATTCAGAATGTCAAAAAAGCTATCTGGAGCTAATCTTGGTTTGAAGGGTATATCCGAAAATCTAACCATTGAATGAAGCTTAAAGTTTGCCAATATATATAGTTGACTTATATATCTACAAAGTCATTACTATGAGGAAATGTTAGATATAAACATTATGAGGGTAAAAAATGGTCTCAAATATATCTTAGAAAATCTAAATCTAAAAGGGAGTATTGGAAACAAGGAAATTCAAAAATTTTCAAGGGCAAAAATGTATTTTCATTTAGTAATGGCCATTTGGAAAATTTTTCTTATAAATAAAGCCTCAAACTTAGATTTAAGAAGGTAAGAAAGAAGATACAAAGATGTCCATAACTTTGTAAGCATAAAGTGATTTCTTCTTACACTTGTACTTTATCTTTTATACTCAACTTGTGAGAGTTTCTTTTCAATTTGATTGAGTATGCAACTCATCATTGTTATCGCAAGAGATGAAAATTTATAAGTCTTTTAATTTATAAAAGTTAAGTGAGCTCTTGTTGATTTTGGTTCAAATGTTGGAAACAAGACAAGAGATATTTTTTAAGAGGGACTCATGGAGTGATTTAGGTATAGAATCACTTGGTGTGGGTGATTTTGGGATAAAGTCACTTAGAAAAGGTTTATAGCATCTTGAGAAGCTATTGTGTAACAATTTTTTCAAAGAATAGTGGAGAAATCTCAAGGAATGGGGGAGTGGACGTAGGTAACATTGAAGCCAAACCATTATAGATGGATTGCGTTTACTTCTCTTCTTTTTTCTTTATATTTATTACAAACACTAGCACTCACTCTTCATTCACAAATATTGGATATTTTTTTTATGCATTCTAGTTTTGATTATCCTTTTCATTTTGACATATTTGTTTTAAGGGTTAAAGTTTTATTCGTAAATTTCTTAATCAACCATATTCACCCCCTCTAATGTTGCTATTTGAGACAACATACTCACTTCCTCCAATTCCCTCGAGTGATTGTAAGGATTTTCAAAGTCAAGACCATAAAATGTGGAAAGGAGTTGGATGATTCTAGGTCTTAATGTAAAGTTCCCCCTATTTTAAAGGCAGAATGATACATGAAGCTGTAGTTTACCTAACTGGATTCAAGTGATCTCTTATTGGCCTAAGACCTGTAATATCATCACTATCCCCATGGACACTTTCATTCTTTCCTAAATGAGTCATTAAGTCGAAAGGTAAGGAGTTGGTAAGTGAAATAGTAGTGTATGAGTCTGAGTGTGCAGGTTGGTAGGATGGGTCTTCTGGTTTGACGTCTTCTACTAAGACTCTACTCGACCTTAAGAACACGTAACTAATGTGACTCTTTAACAATATCCTAAAAATACAAACAAAAATGCAATAATAAAAGCAAAATAAGTAATAAAACTAAAACCAAGGGATGGAACGAGTTTACCTGATTGCTCGAGTGTGCTTGTTGTTTGAAGATGGTGGCAAAACTTCCACGCGATGCTTCCAAAGTCTGTCATTTCACTATTACTCCCTAGCAAACGATTCCAAAAACTTGACCGCTCTTAGAAATTGTACGGGTTTATAGCCTCAAGTGCAAAAGGTCAGTTGTAGTTTACTTAGTGAGTTCCAAGATCGTCTCCATAGGGAGCAATACTTGATTGAAAATCAAGGGTTCAGTGACTTGTTTTTTGGAAAATTAGTTAGGAGGATTTGCAAAGAATTAGAAGAAGAAAAGGAAATCTTTGATTGCTTTTTAGAATGATTTGAAGAAGTTGATTTGAAAGCCTAATCAGAAAACATAGGTTAAAATTAACTTTGACAATGGATTGGAACCTTAGCTCCTAACCAATTCTGAGGTGACGTGGACTAGGGTTTCTTGAACAAGAGTTTAACTTAACCTACCATCTACACATATAGTGTTAGGTCGGATGATGAGCGTTAAGTAACATATAGGAATGGAAGTCACAATTAAAAGGGGGTTTTGAAAATAAGTTCAATCTTATAGGGACATTGAATTGGAGATCTAGTGTAACTCAAGGCTAATTATAACGCGAGTGAGCTTATTTATTAAAATAAACCAAACTAGGGTTTTGGAAAATCAATTGTCAAACTTACCAGGACATTGAATCGAATATACGACATGCATAAAATGATCTTGTTAATATTCAATTATAACACGGGTAAGTTGAGGTCTAAAGTGACCTTAAAACATTATAAGATTCCACAAGTGAAAATATCAAATTTTTAGATTTGAAAATACTATTTTTCTTAGCTTAAGATTCCCCCAGCAATGCCACTACCTTCAATGGCTTGAAGCCAATAAGATGGTCTAGCCTAGCATAACAATTAAAAGAGTAAAAACAATTAATCTAGAACAAAGCATGGAAGAAGAATAACTTAAAGTAAGTAAATAAACTCAAGAACACAAGAACTAAACTTCAAATTAACTTCAAAAATTAACTTACAAGGTTTAAGTAGCGAAACAACAAAAACCCTAGGAGAGAGAGTGCCTGACTTCAAGTAAATCTAACTAAGCTAAGCAAAGTAACTCTCTTGTTCTGATAATCCCATATTTATAGTGTCTAGGATTAAAGGCAAACTAGGAACATTAAGTTGAATAAAGAAAGCAAAATCTCAAGAGTGATAGGCGCCCATAGTAGATGTGGGCCGCATATGGCTGCACTTCCCAAGCTGTTTGATACAAAGTCTCAATGAAATAACCTAAATTTCACTCTCGATGGGTGCCCATCTAATTCATAGTAGGGCACCCATGGCTAATGAGGGGTGCCTATGGGGAAATTTCTCCAGCTAATCGACCAAAGTCCTCTAAGATTTGAATTTCTTTCTCAAAAATGGCTCTCAAGGGGTGCCCATGGCTTTTATGGGGTGCCCATGGGTTGAGGTAAGGCACCCATCAGCTACTTTTCAACTTCAACTTCATCTCTTTCCTTATTTAGCTCATATTCTCATCTTTCTTCCTCAAGTTGGTCACACAATCCTAGAACATTCCACAAGTTTATCAATCTTCATATTTCATGGTAATAGTTTGGAATTGTATAAATAAAGCACTTACAAACAGTTGTACAACCATGATAATATAACATAAAATGTGCACAATCATAAATATTAAAAAATAGATTATGAAATTTTTTAAATAAATAAATATCAAGATGATAAAAAATGATAAAAGTTCGTGAATAAATTGAAACGAAAATAAGTTATTTTTTTATTTGATTACACTTTGAAATAAATTACCATTTATTTTATATGATTGATGAAAAACATAAATGAAAAAAAATTTACTTTAGACTTATAAAAAAAAAAATATATATTTTACATAAAACCTACAAATATGAAAATAAGATAACTCACAAATTTAAATTCTTAATTGCCCTTTACCTTACCAATGTTTCTCATCAATCATAAATCCAAAATAAAATCACTGATTTATTTTCATACTATTCATGTACATAACAAATAAAACTACCCAAAAGAATTATAACTAGGAAATCAATGAACCAAAAAATATTAACGTATAAACATAGACAAGTTTATCAAATAAACCATAAGTATCTTTCTTTTGAAAATTTTATTTGAATTTTTAATAATAAAAAATATTTTTTGAAAATAATATCGAATTCGAAATTTTGATCTTTTTTTTTTTAAACTCAAAATTTTGATCATAATTAGGTAATTCATTTGCATAAGTATTTGTTTTTCAAAAAATAAGATTGTAATTGCTTGCGCACTTATCAAAATATCTAAAAATATTTGTAAGTTGTCTTATATATATATAAAATTAATTTTATTATAAAATAAAGATATTTATGACATGATAAATATGTCTTGGGTTGAGTTTTTATATAAAGACTTTTATGGCATTTTTAGAATGTAAAACGTATGTGAAAAGAAATATGGATAATTGTCTAATTTTAATTAATGAAAAAGTAAAGTGAAGTGTAAAAGGCTATTTGTATAGAGCAACTAGGCACATCCTAAATAGTTAATGGGATAACAAGTTTATGGTACCTATATTTGAATTAAGAGACTAAATATTAACCAATAATAATTCTATTGTATTTGAAATGTTAAACATTTTGAAGAAGTAAAAGCTAATTTTGTTTAGAATGATGATGAATTGATCATGGGATACGTAAAAGTTAATATTTAATTTTATTAAATTACTATAATAAAATAAATCATCGTAATAATTATTATCTTAATAATAATTAATTTCAATAATATATATAATTTTAAATGAAAAATTAATTTAAAAATAATTTTATCATAGATTAATATTTTAATATTAATTAATTTTAATAATGAATCAATAATTGTCAAAAGATATTTTTAATTTTGATAAAATAATTTAATAGAATGACTAAGTTTAGTTTATCTAAAAAAATTATTAATAAATTACATTAATACAATACACAATCTAGTAAATTATAATTTGCAAGAAGTACTTTTTATTTAATAAAAATTTAAATAAAATAAATCATTTCAATCAGTAATTATTATTTATTAAAAATATTTAACTTGAGAAAATAAATAATTTTAATCATAAATTAATATTTTAATATTATTTCAAGTGAAAATTAAAACAAACACGTGTACTATGCTAGATATCCCAAGCAATCAAGAATGTAAATAATTGAAAGCGGAAGACAATATATGTGGCGAG
>QLOD02164041.1:0-12847 GCA_003260245.2 Sideroxylon spinosum
AAATGGAGTTACGTAGCAAAAGTTATGGCCGATATAAGAATTACCGACTGCGCGGGCATAACGACGACCCTAGGCCTCCAAGTACTCTTTCGCAATGCTATCTACATTATCCAATGATGTAATATTTTCATGGGCTTTCATCCCATTGTAAGCTTTATAGAAACATACTATAATAAGAAAACAGAGTTAAGTAGCAAAAGTTATGACCGATTAACAATTACTGACCGCACGGGCATAACGATGACCCCAAGTCTCCAAGTTGTGTTCCACTATGTTGTTTTCATCACCCAATGATTTACTAATTTTCTAGAGCCTTCGTCTTATTACAAGCTTACCGAAAACATATTATGATAAGAAAACGGAGTTACGTAGCTAAAGTTATGTCCGATTTAGAATTTAACGAGCAAGCGGGCAAAACGACGCCCTGGGCCTCCAAGTAGACTTACGTTATGCTGTCTGCATCATCCAATGATGTTAAAATTTTCCAAGGCATTCGTCTCACTTCAAAATTTCAAAATACATATGATCATAACAAAAATGGAGTTACGTAGCAACAGTTGTTGCCGATTTAAGATTATAACAACTGCACGGGCATGACGACGACCGAAAGTCTCCAATAGTCTTCCGCTATGCTATTTACATCACCCAATGATGTAATAATTTTCCTGGGCCTTTATCTTATTACAAGCTTTGCAGAAACTTAATATAATAAGAAAACAAAGTAACGTAGCAAGAGTTATGCCCATTTAAAATTTAATGACCGCACGGCCAAAGCAATGCCCCTGGGTCTCCAAGTAGTCTTACGCTATGCTATCTATGTTATTCAATAATGTAATAGTTTCTGATGACCCTCGTCTCTTCGCGAGTTTTTCGAAACAAATTATAATAAGAGAACGAAGTTCCGTAGAAAAATTTATGGCCGATTTAAGATTTATTGATCGTGCTGTCGACAACCCTAGGTCTCCAAATAGTCTTCCGCTATACTATTTACATCACCCAAAGACGTAATAATTTTCCAGAGCCTTTGTCTTACTATAAGGCTTCCAGAAACAAATTATAATAAGAGAAGAAGTTACGTAGAAAAATTTATGGCCAATTTAAGATTTATTGACCGCACGGGCATAACGACGACCCTAGTTCTCCAAGTAGTCTTCTGCTATGCTATCTAGATCACCCAATGATGTAATAATTTTCTGGGGCCTTTGGCTTGTTACACCCTTTCCAAATAACAATTTATAATAACAAAACGGAATTATGTAGCAAAAGTTATGTCCAATTTAAAATTTAACGACCGCACGGGTATAACGACGCCCTAGGATCTCCAAAGTAGATTTCTGCTATGCTATCTACAACACCCAATGATGTAACAATCTTCCAGGGCCTTCGTCTCACTACAAGCTTTCTAGAAAAATATTATAATAAGAAAATGGAGTTACGTAGCAAAAGTTATGCCTTATTTAAGATTTTAAAGACTGCACAGGCATAACGACGACCCTAGTTCTCCAAGTAGTCTTCCGCTATGCTATCTACATCACCCAATGATGTAATAATTCCCCAAAGCCTTCATCTTATTACAAGCTTTGTAGATACATAATATAATGAGAAAACGGAGTTCGTAGCAAAAGTTATGACCGATTTAAGATTTTAACGACAACGCGGGCGCAATGATGCCCCTGGGTGTCGAAGTAGTCTTATGCGATGCTATCTGTATTATTCAATAATGTAATAATTTCTAAGGGCCTTCTTCTCTTCAAAGCTTTACGAAAACAAATTATAATAAGAAAACGGAGTTATGTAGCAAACGTTTTGGCCGATTTAAGATTAAACGACCGAGCGGGCATAGCGACGACCTTAGGTCTCGAAGTAGTCTTCCACTATGATATTTACATCACCCAATGACGTAATAATTTTCCAGAGCCTTTGAATTATTGTAAGCACTCCAGAAACAAATTATAATAAGAAAACAGAGTTACTTATCAAAAGTTTGGCCGATTTAAGATTTAACGACCGCGCGGGCATAACGACGACCCTAGTTCTCCAAGTAGTCTTCCACTATGCTATCAACATCACCGAATGATATAAAAATTTTCCAGGGCCTTTGGCTTGTTACACACTTTCAAAAAATATATTACAGTAAAAAAATGGAGTTACGTAGAAAAAGTTACGTCCGATTTAAAATTTAACAACCGTGCGGGTATAACGACGCCTCTAGGTCTCCAAGTAGTCTTCTACTATACTATCTATATCACCCAATGATGTAACAATTTTCCAAGGCATTCGTCTCATTACAAGCTTTATAGAAGAATGTTATAACATGGAAACAGAGTTACGTAGCAAAAGTTATGCCCAATTTAAGATTTTAACGACCACGCGGGCATAACGACAACCCCAGGTCTCCATGTAGTCTTCCGCTATTGTGTTTACATCCACCAATGATGTAACGATCCTCAATGGCCTTCGCCTCATTACAAGCTTTCTAGAAACATTGTATAATAAGAAACTGGAGTTACGTAGCAAATGTTCAGGGCGATTTAAGGTTTAACGACCGCGCGGGCATAACGACGACCCCAGGTCTCCGTGTAGTCTTCCGCTATGCTATTTACATCACCCAATGATGTAATAATTTTCCAGGGCCTTTTCATTATCATAAACTTTCTAAAAAAAATTATAATAACAAAAGCGGAGTTACGTATCACAAGTTATGGCCGATTTAAGATTTAACGACCGCACGGGCATAGCGACAACCCCAGCTCTCCATGTTTTCTTTCGCTATACTATTTACATCACCCAATGATGTAACAATTTTCTAGGGCCTTTGTCTTATCACAAACTTTCCAGAAAAATCATAATCAAAAAAACGGAGTTACGAAGCAAAAGTTATGACCGATTTAAGATTTTAACGACTATGCAGAGATAACGACGCCCCTAGGTGTCCAAGTAGTCTTACGCTATGCTATCTGTGTCATCAAATTATGTGATAATTTTCCAGGGCCTTTGTCTCATCACAAGCTTTCCGGAAACATATCATTATAAGAAAATGGAGTTACGTAGCAAAAGATATGGCCGATTTAAGATTTTAACGATCGCGCGAGCATAACAATGACCCCATGTCTCCAAGCAGTCTTTCGCTATACTGTTTACATCACCCAATGGTGTAATAATTTTCTAGAGCCTTCGTCTTCTCATAAGCTTTCCAAAAAAAACGTTATAATAACAAAAACGGAGTTACGTAGTAAAAGTTATAGCCGATTTAAGATTTTAATGACCGCGTGGTTATGATGACAACCCCAAGTCCCCAGTAGTCTCCCGCTATGCTATTTACATCACCCAATGAAGTAATAATTTTCCAGGGCCTTCATCTTATTGCAGGCCTTGCAGAAACATAATATAATAAGAAAACGGAGTTACGTAGCAAGAGTTATGTCTGATTTAGAATTTGACAAACGCGTGGGCATAACGACCCTTTTGGTTCTCTAAGTAGTCTTGCGCTAGGGTATCTGTATTATTCAATAATGTAATAATTACTGAGGGCCTTCGTCTCTTCATAAGCTTTCCAAAAATGTATTATAATAAGAAAACAGAGTTACGTAACAAAAGTTATGGCCGATTTAAGATTTAACGACCGTGCGGGCATAACGACGACCCTAGGTCTCCAAGTAGTCTTCGGCTATGCTATTTACATCACCCATTGATGTAATAATTTTCTAGAGCCTTTTTCTTATTATAAGCCTTCCAGAAACAAATTATAATAAGTGAACAGAGTTACATAGAAGAAAAATATAGCCAATTTAAGATTTATTGACCACACGGGCATAACGATGACCCTAGTTCTCCAAGAAGTCTTCCGCTGTGCTATCTACATCACCCAATGATGTAAGAACTTTCCAGGGCCTTCGGCTTGTTACATCCTTTCAAAAAACAAATTGTAATAAAAAAAACGGAGTTACGTAGCAAAAGTTACGCCCCATTTAAGATTTCAACGACCGCGCGGGTGTAAGGACGACCCCAGGTCTCCAAATAGTCTTCTGCTATTGTGTTTACATCCCCCAACTTTGGAAAAATTTTCCGGGGCCTTCATCTCATTACAAGCTTTCTAGAAACATACTATAACAAAAAAAAAGAGTTACGTAGCAAAAGTAATGGCTGATTTAAGATTTACCGACGTCACGGGCATAACGACAACCCCAGTTCTCCTGTAGTCTTTTGCTATGCTATTTACATCACCCAATGATGTGATAGTTGTCCAGGACCTTTTTCTTATCACAAACTTTCAAAAAGAACATTATACTAACAAAAACGGAGTTACGCAGTAGAAGTTATGGCGGACATAAGAATTCTCGACCACGCGGGCATAACGACGACCCTAGGTCTCCAAGTAGTCTTCCGCAATGCTATCTACATCACCTAATGATGTAATAATTATCCCATTCTTTTGCCTCATTTCAATTTTTACAGAAACATACTATAATCTGAAAACGGAGTTACGTAGCAAAAGTTATGGCTAATTTAAGAATTACCGACCGCGCAGGCATAACGACGACCCCAGGTCTCCAATTTGTCTTTCACTATGCTTTTTTCATCACCCAATGATGTAATAACTTTCCAGGGCTTTCGTCTTATTACAAGTTTACCAAAAACTTATTATAATAAGAAAACGGAGTTACGTAGCAAAAGTTATGTCCGATTTAGAATTTAACGACCAAGTGGCCATAACGACGCCCCTGGGTCTCCAAGTAGTCTTACGCTACGCTATCTGTATTACTCAAAAATGTAATAACTTCTGAGGACCTTCATCTCCCCACAAGCTTTCCGGAAATGTTTTGTAAGAAAAAAACGGAGTTACGTAACAAAAATTATGGTCGATTTAAGATTTAACGACCACGTGGGCATAACGACGACCCTAGGTATCCAAGTAGTCTTCCGCTATACTATTTTCATCACCCAATGACGTAATAATTATCCAGAGCCTTCGTCTTATTATAAGGCTTCCAGAAAAGAAATACAATAAGAGAACGGAGTTACGTGGAAAAAGTTATGGCCAATTTAAGATTTATTCACCACACGGGCATAACGACAACCCTGGTTCTCCAAGAAGTCTTCCGCTATGCTATCTACATCACCAATAATGTGATAGTTGTCCAGGGCCTTTTTCTTATCACAAAATTTCCAAAAGAATATTATACTAACGAAAACGGAGTTACGTAGTAAAAGTTATGGCCGACATAAGAATTATCGACCGCAGGGGCATAACGACGACCCTAGGTCTCCAGGTAGTCTTCCACAATGCTATCTACATCACCTAATGATGTAATAATTATCCCAGGCTTTTGCCTCATTTCAATTTTTACATAAACATACTCTAATCAGAAAATGGAGTTACGTAGCAAAAGTTATGGCTGATTTAAGAATTACCGATGGCACAGGCATAACGACGACCCCAGGTCTCCAATTTGTCTTCCGCTATGCTGTTTTCATCACCCAATGATGTAATAATTTTCCAAGGCCTTCATCTTATTACAAGTTTACCAGAAACATATTATAATAAGAACAGGGAGTTACGTAGCAAAAGTTATGTCCGATTTAGAATTTAACGACCAAGTGGGCATAACGACGCCCCCGGTCCTCCAAGTAGTCTTACACTATGCTATCTGTATTACTCAAGAATGTAATAATTTCTGAGGACCTTCATCTCTCCGTAAGCTTTCCGGAAATGTTTTATAAGAATAAAACGGAGTTACTTAACAAAAATTATGGTCGATTTAAGATTTAACGACTGCGTGGGCATAACAATGCCCTAGGTATCCAAGTAGTCTTCTGCTATGCTATTTTCATCATCTAATGATGTTATAATTTTCTAGAGCCTTCATCTTATTATAAGGATTCCAGAAAAGAAATATAATAAGAGAACGGAGTTACGTAGAAAAAGTTATGGCCAATTTAAGATTTATTGACCACACGGGCATAACGACAACCCTGGTTCTCCAAGAAGTCTTCCGCTATGCTATCTACATCACCCAATGATGTAATAATTTTCTACGGCCTTCGTTTAATTAGAAGTTTACCAGAAATATCTTATAATAAGAAAACAGAGTTACGTAGCAAAAATTATGCCTGATTTAGAATTTAACGACCAAGTGGGCAAAACGAAGCCCCTGGGTCTCCAAGTAGACTTACGCTATGCTATTTGTATCATCCAATGATGTTAAAATTTTCTAGGGCCTTAGTCTCACAACAAACTTTCCAAAAACATATTATCAAAAAAAAAAAGAAGTTACGTATCAAAAGTTATGGCCGATTTAATATTTTAACGGCCGCGCGGGCATAGCAATGGCCCCAAGTCTCCAGGTAGTCTTCCGCTATGCTGTTTACATCACCCAGTGATGCAATAATTTTCCAAGGCCTATGTCTTCTCACAAACTTTCCAGAAAACATTATAATAACAAAAACGAAGTTACGTAGTAAAAGTTATAGCCGATTTAACATTTTCACGACCGTGCAGGCATGACGACGACCCCAGATCTCCAGTAGTCTTCAGCTATGCTGTTTACATCACCCAATGATGTAATAATTTTCCGGGGCTTTCGTCTTATTACAAGCTTTACAGAAACATAATATTATAAGAAAACGGAGTTACGTAGTAAGAGTTATGTCCGATTTAAAATTTAACGATCGCACGGCCATAACGACGCCCCTGGGTCTCCAAGTAGTCTTATGCTATGCTATTTGTATTATTCAATAATGCATTAATTTCTGAGGGCTTCGTCTTTTTGCAAGCTTTCCAGAAATGCATTATAATAAGAAAACGGAGTTACGTAGCAAAAGTTATGGCCGATTTAAGATTTAACAACTGAGCGAGTATAACGATGACCCTAGGTCTCCAACTAGTCTTCTGCTATGCTGTCTTCAACACCTAATGATGTAACAATTTTCTAGGGCCTTCGTCTCACTACAAGCTTTGTTAAAAGATGTAATGGAGTTACGTAGCAAAAGTTATGCCCGATTTAAAATTTTTAATGACCACGCAGGCATAATGACGACCCCAGGTCTCCAAGTAGTCTTCTGCTATTGTGTTTACATCCTTCGATGATGTAACAATTTTCAGGGGACTTCGTCTAATTACAAGCTTTCTAGAAACATACTATAATCAGAACGGAGTTACGTAGAAAAAGTTATAGCCGATTTAAGATTTAACAACTGCGCGGGTATAACGACGACCCCAAGTCTCCATGTAGTCTTCTGCTATACTATTTACATCACCCAATGATGTAATAATTTTCCAGGGCCTTTTTCTTACCACAAACTTTCCAAAAAAAGAATATAATAACAAAAATGGAATTACTTAGCAAAATTTATGGCCGATATAAGAATTACGGACTGCACGGGCATAATGACGACCCTAGATCTCCAAGTAATTTTTCGCAATGCTATCTACATCACCCAATGATGGGAAATTTGCTTTCTCCTCATTACAAGCTTTACAGAAACATACTATAATAAGAAAACGGAGTTACGTAGTAAAAGTTATGGCCGATTTATGAATTACCGATAGCGTAGGCAAAACAACGACCCCAGGTCTCTAAGTTGTCTTCTGCTATGCTGTTTTAAACACCCAATGATGTAATAATTTTCCTGGGATTTCATCTTATTACAAGTTTACCAGAAACATGTTATAACAAGAAAACGGAGTTACGTAGCAAAAGTTTTGTCCGATTTAGAATTTAGCGACCAAGTGGGCAAAACGACGCCCCTAAATCTCCAAGTAGCCTTACGCTACGCTGTTTGTATCACCCAATGATGTAATAATTTTCTAGGGATTTCGTCTTCTTACAAGTTTTTCAAAAACATATTATAATAAGAAAACAGAGTTACGTAGCAAAAGTTATGTCCGATTTACAATTAAACGACCAAGTGGGCAAAACGATGCCCCTGGGTCTCCAAGTAGACTTACGCTATGCTATCTGTATCATCAAATTATGCGATAATTTTCTAGGACCTTCGCCTCATCACAAGCTTTCCGGAAACATATCATCATAAGAAAATGGAGTTACGTAGCAAAAGATAAGACCGATTTAAAAATTACTGACCGCGCAGCCATAATGATAACCCTAGGTCTTTAAGTAGTCTTCCGCTATGCTATCTACATTACCCAATGATGTAATAATTTTCCAGGGCTTTCGTCTCATTGCAAGCTTTCCAAAAACATACTATAACAAGAGAAGAAGTTACATAGAAAACGTTATGACCGATTTAAGATTTAATGACTGCACGGGCATATCGACGACCCTAGGTCACCAAGTTGTCTTTCGCTATGCTGTTTTCATCACCCATTGATGTAATAATTTTCTAGGGCCTTCGTTTTATTCCAAGTTTACCAGAAACATCTTATAATAAGAAAACAGAGTTACGTAATAAAAGTTATATTCGATTCAGATTTTGACGACCAAGTGGGTAAAATGACGCCCCTGGGTCTCTAAGTAGACTTACGCTATGCTGTCTGTATCATCCATGATGTTAAAATTTTCCAGGGCCTTCGTCTCACCACAAACATTCCAAAAGCATAGTATCACAAGGAAAGAGAGTTACGTAGCAAACGTTGTGGCCGATTTAAGATTTTAACGACCACGCGGGCATAACAATGGCCCCATGTCTCCAAGTAGTCTTCCGTTACGCTGGTTGCATCACCCAATGATGTAATAATTTGTTAGGGCCTTCGTTTTATGACAAGCTTTGCAAAAACATAATATAATAGCAGAACAGAGTTTAGTAGCCCGAGTTATGTCCGATTTAAAATTTAACGACCGCGAGGGCATAGCAACGCCCCTGGGTCACCAAATAGACTTACGCTATGCCATCTACATCATCCAGTAACAATTTTCCAGGGCCTTTGTCTCATTACAAGCTTCTTAGAAAAATGTTATAATAAGAAAACTTAGTTATGTAGCAGAAGTTATGCCCGATTTAAGATTTTAACACCCGCACAGGCATAACGACCGTAGGTCTCCAAGTAGTCTTCCGCTATTATGTTTACATCCCCAATGATGTAACAAATTTCTAGGCCCTTCGTCTCATTACAAGCTTTCCAGAAACGTACTATAATAAGAAATGAAGTTATGTAGTAAAAGTTATGGCCGATTTAAGATTTAATGACCGCGCGGGCATACCGACGACCTCTGGTCTCCATGCAGTCTTCCGCTAAGCTATTTACATCACCCAATGACGTGATAATTTCCCAGAGCCTTTGTCATATCATAAAATTTCCACAAAAACATTATAATAACAAAAACAAAGTTTCGAAGCAAAAGTAATAGCCGATTTAAGATTTTTATGACTGCAGGGGCACAACGACGCCCCTGGGTGTCCAAGTAGTCTTATGCTATGCTATTTGTATTATTCAATAATGTAACAATTTCTGAGGGCCTTCGTCTCTTCGCAATCTTTTCAGAAACGAATTGTAATAAGAAAACAGAGTTACGTAATAAAAGTTATGGTCGATTTAAGATTTAACGATCGAGCAGGCATAACAACGACCCTAGTTCTCCAAGTAGTCTTCCGTTATGCTATGTACACCACCCAATGATGTAATAATTTTCTAGGGCCTTCCTTTTATTACATGTTTTCCAGAAACATATTAGAGTAAGAAAATGGAGTTACATAGCAAAAGCTATGTCCGATTTAGAATTTAACGACCAAGTGGGCAAAACGATGCCCTTAGGTCTCCAAGTAGACTTACGCTATGCTGTCTGTATCATCCAATGATGTTAAAACTTTCCAAGGCCTTCGTTTCACTACAAACTTTTCAAAAATATATTATCATAAGAAAACGGAGTTACGTAGCAAAAGTTATGGCCGATTTAAGATTTTAACGACCGCACAGGCATGACAATGACCCTATGTCTCCAAGTAGTCTTCCACATTTTGTTAACATCACCTAATGATGTAATAATTTTTTAGAGCCTTTGCCTTCTCACAAAATTTCCAAAAAAACATTTTAATAATGAAAACGGAGTTACATAGTAAAATTTATAGCCGATTTAAGATTTTAATGACCGCGCTATGCTGTTTACGCAACTCAGGTCTCCATTAGTCTTCCGCTATGCTGTTTACGCAACTCAGGTCTCCATTAGTCTTCCGCTATGCTGTTTACGCAACTACGTAACTACGTAACTCTGTTTTTTTATTCTGATGTGTTTCCAGAAAGCTTGTAATAAGACATAGGCCATGGAAAGTGATAAAATCATTGGATGATACAGATAACATAGCATAAGACTACTTGGAGACACAGGGGCATCGATATGCCCGTGTGGTCGTTAAATTTTAAATTGTACTTTTGCTATGTAACTCTGTTTTGTCATCATAATATGTTTTTGGAATGCTTGTAATGAGATGAAGGCATTGGGAAACTGTTACATCATTGGGTGACGTAGATAGAAGAACGTAAGACTACTTGGCCACCAAGGTGCGTCGTTGTGCCTTTGCAGTCGTTAAATTTTAAATCGGACATAACTTTTGCTAGGTAACTATGTTTTATTGTTTCAGTACATTTTTGGAGAAATTTTAATTAGACAAATTCTCTAAAAAATTATGACATCATTGGGAGATTTAGAGAGCATAGCGGAAGACTACTTGGTGACCTAAGATCGTCGTTATGCCCACTCAGTCGGCAATTCTTAAATCGGCCATAACTTTTGCTACGTTACTCCGTTTTTTCATGATGACATGTTTCCGGAAAGCTTGCGATGGGATAAACGCCCTGCAAAATTATCACATCATTGAATGATACGGATAGCAAAGCGTAAGATTGCTTGTAGGGGCGTCGTTATTCCTACGCTGTCGTTAAATTTTAAATCGGACGTAACTTTAGCTGCGTAATTCCGTTTTCTTATTATAGTACGTTTCTGTGAAGATTGTAATAAGACGAAGGCCCTGGAAAATTATTACATCATCGGGTGATGTAAACAGCATAGCGGAAGACAACTTGGAGACCTAGGGTCGACGTTATGCCCGCACGGTCGTTAAAATCTTAAATCGTCCATAACTTTTTCTACGTAACACCGTTTTCTTATTATAGTATGTTTCTGGATAGCTTGTAATGAGACGGAAGCCCTGGAAAATTATTAAATCATTAGGCAATGTAAATACCGTAGCAGAAGACTACTTGGTGACCTAGGGTCGTCGTTACGCCCGTACGATCGTTCAATCTTAAATCGAACATAACTTATGCTACGCAACTCCGTTTTCCAATTATAATTTTTTTCTGGAAGGCTTGTAGTAAGACAATGGCTCGGGAAAATTATTATGTCATTGGGTGATGTAAATAATATAGTGGGAGACTACTTGGAGACCTGAGGTCGTCGTCATACCTGAGCGGTCGTTAAATATAAATGAGCCATAACGTTTGCTACGTAATTCCGTTTTCTTCTTATAATATGTTTCTGGAATGCTTGTAATGAGACGAAGGCCCTGGATTATCACAACAGTGGATGATACAGATAGCATAGCATAAGACTACTTGGACGCCAGGGGCATCGTTGTGCCCGCGCGGTCGTTAAATTTTAAATCGGATATAACTTCTGCTACGTAACTCTTTTTATTATTACAATAATTTTTGGAAAAGTTCTAATAAGTCAAATGCCTGAAAAAGTATGACATCATTGGGTGATGTAAATAGAATAGCGGAAGACTACATGGATACCTGGGGTCGTCGTTTTGTCCCTGCGGTCGTTAAATCTTAAATCGACCGTAACTTTTGCTATGTAACTCCATTTTGTTATTATAATATGTTTCTGGAAGGCCTGTAATGAGACGAAGGCCCTACAACTTTTTACATCATTAGATGATACAGATAACATGGCGTAAGACTAAGTGGTGACCGAGGGGTGTCGTTATGCCCGTGCGGTTGTGAAATTTTAAATCGGACTTAACTTTTGCTACGTAACTCTGTTTTCTTATCATACTATGTTGTTTCTGGAAATGTTGTAATAAGACAAAGGCCCTGGAAAGTTATTACATCATTGGGTGATGTAAATAGCGTAGCGGAAGACTACTTGGAGACCTGGGGACGTCGTTATTCCCGCACGGCTGTTAAATCTTAAATCGGCCATAACTTAAGCTACGTAACTCTGATTTCTTATTATAATATGTTTTCTAGAAAGCTTGTAATGAGACCAAGGCCCTGAAAAATTATTACATCATCTGGTTATGTAGATAGCATAACGGAAGACTACTTGGAGATCTAAGGGCATCGCTATGCCCGCGCGATCGTTGAATTTTAAATCGGACATAACTTTTTCCACGTAACTCTGTTTTCTAATTATAACATGTTTCTGCAAAGCTTGTAATAAGACGAAGGGCTTGGAAAATCAATACATCATTAGGGAATGTAAACAACATAGTGGAAGACTACCCTGAGACCCAGGGGCATCGTTATGTCCACGAGGTTAATAAATATTGAATCGGTGATAAAAATTGATACGTAACTTCGTTTTCTTTTTATAACATGTCTCCGAAAAACTTGCAATGAGACGAAGGGCTTGGAAAATTATTATGTCATTGGGAGAAGCTGGCATAGCAGAAGACTGCTTAAAGACCTAGGGTCGTCGTTATGCCCGCGTTATCGGTAATTCTTAAATCGGCCATAACTTTTGCTACGTTACTCTGTTTTCTTACAATAACATGTTTCCAGAAAGAATGTGATGGGATGAAGGGCCTTGCAAAATTATCACATCATTGGATGATACAGATAGCATAGCGTAAGACTACTTGCATACCCGGGGTCGTCGTTATGTCCTCGCGGTCGTTAAATCTTAAATCGGACATAAACTTTGCTACGTAACTCCATTTTATTGTG
>QLOD02164048.1:0-12846 GCA_003260245.2 Sideroxylon spinosum
TACGGTTGTATAATTCGGTTTGAGATTATGATTATTGATTGGTTAACTATGCCATATTAGTATTATTGATATGCTAAGGCATAGGTTATGTAAATAGACGGGATCCTTGATTAAGAAAAATGATAAAATGAGATTTTTGAAAATAATAGACAATCTCCAATTGATATATGAATTAAGATTAGTAATTAAAGTAGGGACGTTAATTATGAGAATTTTTTTGAACGCAGCCGGACCCTACTTGATTTAAGCAAATACCTGATTAATGGTGTAACTTGGTTCCCTAATAAGGGCTTGGGGATGTAACTCAATTCCCACTCGTATTATATATTGAGATGAACATTCTTCGTAAGCATAAAGGGTGTGGTTGGTGATCCCACATGCTTATAATCGTTGCTCGTCTCAAGATAAGGTTAGAAGTAAATGAAGACTAGAGAATATGCATTGGCAATGAATTCCATTATTACCAATTGCATAAGACTATATATATTATTATTATGTTGAGATATAGAGAATATTAATTATAATGATGTTTAATGTTTGATTCGTTAATAATGAGTTTGGTTATGAACCTTGAGTAATAAACTAAGAACAATGTTGACTTAATTTTTTAGGTAGGATACGGAGGCAACTTAGGCTTGAATAGCCTAAGTCCGATTTTAACTGTGAATGAAAATATTGTATTTAATCTTTTTGAATGGGAGTTGGACTATTAGTACTAGTGATCCAAAGTTTAGGTTTGATACTTACATTCATGATGCCATGATCTTAAGAAATATAAAAATGATTATAATATATGTTCTGGTCATATAACCCTTGGATGTTGTCAATGGGATGACATTAAATTGGAATACTTTGGTGTTTAATTGGTGGTAATGTTCTAGAATATTATTTTTATAAAAGAAAGAGGACATTTTTTATTCAAAAACATTAGAGAGACCTACTTTATATTGTACTGCTATTAATATTGTTTGAGCAAGATAGAACCCAAAAATTTTTGCATGATCAAATAATTTTAATAACAATTTCTAATCCTGCACTATTTTTCATTAACATAATTTTAATTTCTACAAAATCCCATAAATATTATTGAAGTTCTTGAGGGAAACATATTTATTCTTATTTACTATATCGAATATATTGGGATGTACTTACCAAACTCATTAAATATGTTGTATGTTCATTGAAAATTATTTATCCTATTATTTTTATTTTTGTTTAACCATAATTTCAATCAAAATAGAAGAGGCTGTGCCAAAAAAGAAAAGAACAAGTACAAATCTGGATTATCAAACTTCTTCAAAAAACAAAAGAGACTGCATAGAAGTGGTTGAGCATATGTAGTTTGATAGTACATCTTTTGTTATAAATAAATCCAAACAAAACAAGTTGCCACTAGCTCACTTAGTGTACATATTTTTTTGTTGTACACAACTATAATAGGGTCACCATAGGTCTTTTTACACAATATAATTATTTTTATTGTATAAAACTGTCTTTTGTGAATCGAGTTTAATTTGAGCCATTAGAAAACTTTAAGCAACACATGCACAACCATAGCAATGCGTGGGTTACTTCTATAGTTTGCTTTATTTCGAAAGCCTAAACAGAGATAGAGGAAGTCAGTTGAGCTAATGGTAATTAAGTTTGTTAGAAGATTATCTATATAATAAAATAGGATGGTTTTTAAAAATATTTCTCTCATATATTAGGATCCAACGGTTAAGAAATTTTAATTTTGTTTCATTCAACAATTGAGATCATTTTTTTTTTAACTTTTTGCTTAATTCTTATTTTAGTGAACTCTACTACCATCTGTTTTACAAAATAACTTAAGCATTTTAAATTTTATCATATATTAAGGATGGAGATCATATATAAATTAAAATTGTCAATTAAATTTTGACCAATTATGCTTTTAGGAAATTGAATCTTCCAAATTAAACCACTATAATTTGTGCTTTCTTTTATGGTGCTTATCACAAAATTAACTGGAAAGAGAGAACCAAAACACATGAAGTAACTATTAGGATCTAAACTTTTGGAAAAAAAATTAAAATCCATGGATTATCATAATTTTTTCAATTTGAACTTTTTATCTAAAGTGTCAACTATATAAGAAACTTAATACTAATTTATTCAGAGTGTCATAGCACGGGCTATTAGTAGTTCATTAATATAGCACGGAAACTAGGTTGTCATGGTGTATCGCAAATGATATCTAGCTAATTAGTTTTATTTTTTTAATTTAATTTAATTTTTTTTTGTAAAGTAGTTCTTTTATAAAAGGGTATGCTTTCCATAATTTTGTTTATTTGTTTTGTTCTTACAAATTCAAGTTTACTGGTAAAAAAAACAAAAATATCTATATAACAATACAAGTTATTGATTTGACATTTATATCATCAAATCAATGGCTAAAAATTTAATTTTAGATAATGAATAGCTAAGATTTTATTCTATCAAATAAAAAGGATAAAAAAATAAATGATAAAAAATTAATAAGGCATATCTAAAACAATAATGGATAAATAATAAATAGTAAAAAAAAAGTTAATGTTAGATATATAAAAAATAAAAAAAAATAAAAGATATGTTGAAGAGACAAAATTAAGAACTTTTTAAAATTTTATTAAAACATGCATGACTAATGAAAAATATATGGGGCAATCAGAAATAAATTGAGATAATAAAGATAAATATGTATAACCAGCTCTTTTTTTTTTTTTTTGGTTTTGATGCTATGTGTGCAAAAGTTGAAGATGATGGACATCTCATGTATAACAAATTCTTTGGTTTGACACTTTAACTTTAATTTTAAATTTTTAATTTCTCACTTTAACATTACTTTTTTCTCACTTTAACATTACTTTTTTTTTTAAAATCTAATTTTAAATTTTTTTATTATTTATTATTTATCCATCTCTTTTTTTAGATAAGCCTCATAAATTTTTTATCATTTTTTTATCTTTTTGTTTTTCGTCATTTAGCATCTATCTTATTTTACAAGGCCTTATCACTTTTTAAAAATATTTTTTTTATCACCAAATTATCATCTCATCAGAATTTAAAAAATCTGCATTTATCCACCAGGATAGTCATTTTTTGTCCATCAGGATAGTAAGTCTTATCAGGATAGTAATTTTTTATCAGGATAGTAATTTTTTATTATTTATTTTTTTATCCGCTCTTTTTTATCATTTATTATTAATTCTTTTTTGGATAGGCCTTATCATTTTTATCATTCATCCAATTTCAATCTTATCGAATATATCAAAAATCTACACAATTTTATTATTTATTATTTATATATCTCTTTTTTAGATAAGCCTTAGTAATTTTTATCATTTATTTTTTATCACCTATTTTTTTATCATTTATCATTTATCGCCTTATTATTTTTTAAAACTATTTTTTTATCATTTATCTAATTTCAATATTATCAAGGATTTCAAAAATTTTGATGAACATTTTTATTATTCATTATTTATCCATCATTTTTTTTAGATAGTAATTTTTTATTATTTATTTTGCATTCACTTTTTTATCATTGATATTTATCTTTTTTTTATATGCCTTATCATTTCTTAGAAATATTTTTTTATCATTTATCCAATTATTAAATATTTCAAAAATCAATTGTATTTGAGGTCACATAGTGCCGTCAGTGCCATTGACGAACCAATCTAATTCAAATTGGACTGTATCATCAGTGGTACTAAAGAACCAAACTAATTTTTGTAAATAAGTTAAATCTAACTTGTTTACGTAAATTGTTAAATTAATATATATATATATATATATATATATATATTAATTAATGTAAAAAAGCCTACCTAGACGCACACATGTATTATGTCCAGGCAGTGTTCAGCATTTTGTTGTCTTGGTTGAATTTTTTTTTTTTTAGCACTAAACAAAATTGGAGTAATCTTATTCTCTTCTCTCTTATTACTTTATGTTTTTTATTTATTTTTTTGTGCCTAAAAAGCAAATATTTTTTTTTTGGGTACTCTGTTCCCTCTTTCACATTATTTCTTTCTAGGTTTTTCTTTCCTTGATCTGTGTTATTGAGAGTGATGATGTTACTTGGGACCTGCATGATATGTCTATATGTACATATAGACCAACTTCACTTCTCTCTCTTCTAAAAAAATAAAGTAGAAGAGCCTATGCATATTTAAGATAAAAATAAACCAGAATAATGTTCTCTCAATATTTGCATATACAAAATAAATGCTAAGTTTAAAATTTCACTTGGATTGTCACTTAGTTATTCTCCTCCGATTGGAAGAACAGTAGTTGTATTTGTATTCTTATTAATTAGGTAATATCTTTAATCAAATGACAAGACCTAAATGCTAGATACATATTTAAAGGCATTATACATGAATTGGAATTTTTGATTACAGCCCCTAATAACTATCTTTTAGCAATGTGGCATGTTTTGTGCAGCAATCTACCACTTCATTAATTCATGTGATTCATTTGCATCTTTTGGAAATATCATTTTTATCCACCTTTTTTTTTTAGAAATATTTTTTTATCATTTGTCAAGCTGACAATACATTTTTATTATTATTATTTATCCACCTCTTTTTATTATATATTATTTATCCATATTTTTTCTTTTAGATAGATAGGATTTATCATTTTTTAGATAGTAAATTTTTGCTATTTATTTTTTTTTCCACTTTTTTATCATTTATCATTTATCGTTTTTTTAATAGGTCTTATCATTCTTTAGAAATATTTTTTTTTCCATTTATCCAATTTCTATCTTATCAAATATTTTATGAAAATGACGAACCAATCTAATTCAAATTGTTACAAAGTGTCGTTAGTGGCACTGAGGAACCAATCTAATTCAAATTGGACTGTGTCGTCAATGGCACTGAGGAACCAATCTAATTCAAATTAGACTGTATTGTCAGTGACATTGACGACACCCACCCTGTTTTTGTAAATAATTTAAATCTAACTTATTTACATAAATTGTTAAATTAATATATATATATATATATATATATATATATATTAATGTAAAAAAGCCCACCTAGACACACACATGTATTATGTCTAGGCAGTGCTTCAGCATTTTGTTGTCTTGGTTGAATTTTTTTTTTTTTTTTAGCACCAAACAAAATATGGAGTAATCGTATTCTCTTCTCTCTTATTACTTTATGTTTTTTATTTATTTTTTTGTGCCTAAAAAGTAAATATTTTTTAAAAAGCAAATATTTTTTTTTTGGGTACTTTATTCCCTCTTTCACATTACTTCTTTCTTGGTTTTTCTTTCCTAGATCTGTGTTATTGGGAATGACGATGTTACTTGGGACCTGCAAGATACGTCTATATGTACATATAGAGCTACTTCACCTCTCTCGCTTCTGAAAGAATAAATTAGAAAAGCCTATGCATGTCTAAAATAAAAATACATAATTTTACCTAGATTGTCACGTAGTTATTCTCCTCCAATTGGAAGAATAATAGTTGTATTTGTATTCTTATTAATTAGGTAATATCTTTAATCAAATGACAAAGACCTAAATACTAGATACATATTTAAAGGCATTATGTATGAATTGGAATTTTTGATTACAACCCTTAATAACTATCTATTAGCAATGTTGCGTGTTTAGTGCTGCTATCTACCACTCCATTAATTCATGTGATTGATTTGCGTCTTTTGGAAATATCATTTTTATCGACCTGTTTTTTTAAGAAATATTTTTTTATCATTTGTTGAGCTGACAATACATTTTTATCATTGTTATTATTTATCCACCTCTTTTTATTATTTATTATTCATCCACCTCTTTTTTTTTTTTTTAGATTGATAGGATTTATCAATTTTTAGATAGTAAATTTTTGCTATTTCTTGTTTTATCCACTTTTTTTTTAGCATTTTTCATTTATCGTTTTTTGGATAAGTCTTATCATTCTTTAGAAATATTTTTTTTATCAATTATCCAATTTCAATCTTATCAAATATTTTACGAAAATGATTCCACATTTTTATTATTTATTATTTATCTATGTTTTTTAAGATAGTAATTTTTTATCATTTATTTTTTTATTCATTATGTTTTATCATTTATCATTCATTGTCTTATTATTTTTTAAAAATATTTTTTATCGTTTATCCAATTTCAATCTTATCAAATATTTCAAAAATTTTGACAGCACATTATTATTATTTATTAATTATCTATCTCTATTTTTTTCTAGTAATTTTGTTTTATTTATTTTGTCATCTGCCTTTCTTTTACAGATAATATATGTAAAAAAAAAAATTGTGACAGTCGGTTGTTAATCTAACAATGACGAAACTTTGATAATATAGGACAAATGTCACAAAAAAAAAATATAATACATATAATATACATATACAAACATATATATATACAAATTCAAATTTCAAACCTTAAATTCCAAATTTCAAACTCCTCGGGCCCCTTAGGCGAGGCCTTCAGGCCAAAACCATCCCCTTGGCAGTGATTTCAAACCTCTCAAGCGAGGCCTTCAGGTCGCGGGCATCTTCACGTAGGACACCGGTCACATCAAGTGACCGGATTTTTTATATAGATTGTATTTTCGCGGAAGGATAAAGAAAGAATCTGATGTTGCATTTAAGAATATGTGTTGCATGTGGCCAGAAAAAGAGGCCTACAAAGTGTGTATTTCGTGCACTGATTTTTGTTGAAAATATTTAAAAATCTATTAAAGTTATTCATTTTTTATTTCAATTTAAGAATTACGAACTCATAATATATTTCATTTTATCTTACTTTTTATCATTCCAAGTACACCTAAAATTTGAAGTTTTGGACTTGGGTTAATATTCTAGCACCTACCTACCCAATGAATTTGTACTTATTGTTAGTTTAGAGTACCAAATTTAGAAAAATAAAAAAATATTAAAAAATAGATAAATTTTAGATTGTTAGGTATTTTATGTATTTTTTCGAAAAATCTAAAAATTTAAAGTTAGAGAAAGTTAGAGATTTTTTGTGTGAAGGAAGTTTGAAATATTGAAAAAAAACGAACTTGAGAAATTGAAACTTTTTGACCAGGACACTCCAAGCGGACACTAATTTATTTATTTGCTATAAAATTTATAATTGATATTGTTCAGTTGACTCTCCCAAATTATCCTTCCCCAAGCAGTAACAACAATAACAATTATTATTATTATTACTATTATTATTATTATTATTATTATTATTATTATTATTATTATTTTATTTTATTTTATCTTACCCTTTTTTGGAAGAATAATGCGTGCGATCTATATGACAAATTCCGTCATTGTTGAAAAAACATTCATCCTACATGTTGAGAATGGCGTTGGGCGAGGGCTTGAGCGATGCTTGGGAGAGTGCGTGTTTTGAGAGGGAGAGAAGAGAGAGAGAGAGAGAGAGAGGGTGAGGAGTGGGGAGGTTGACAGCTTTCCGCCGAGAGAGGGGGTACAAAGGTATAGTTTTGTTGAATTTTGAATGGAGGACCTGTAGGGAGTTGTGGCTCACAACCCTACCTTAACTTCTCTCTCTACATATATTCTACCTAAATTTTTTACATTTTGAATTTTGTGAAATTTTTGTTTGTCTGTGCATATTTTAATAAAAATAAATTATTTTAGATATCAATATTTATCAAGAATATCTATCAAGAACAATGTTAACAAAAACACACTTATAGTTTTATTTTATATAAAAATGCATTATCAAAAGTGTGTTTTTTCTTTCTTTGTATTTTAGAGCCCATATGGTAAATATGCTAAACTTTAATGTGTTTTTTCTTTCTTTGTATTTTAGAGCCCATATGGTAAATATGCTAAACTTTAGCTTTCATGTTCAATTTTTGTGCTCATTTTTCATATTAGAAATAGAAAACAAAAATTTATAAGCGCGTTGGCAATAATGGTTGTTAGTTGATAGTTATAGCGGTTAATTAATTAAATTCATTAAATTTCCCCTAACTTCTCTCTCTCTCTCTCTATATATTCTACCTAAATTTTTTACATTTTTGATCTTGTGAAATTTTTGTTTGTCTGCAGGTATTATAATAAAAAAAAAACATTATTTTAGATAACAATACTTATCAAGAATACTTATCAAGAACAATGTTAATAAAAACACACTTATATTTTTATTTTATATAAAAATACATTATCAAAAATGTGTTTTTTCTTTCTTTGTATTTTAGAGCCCATTTGGTAAATATGCTAAACTTTAGTTTTCGTGTTTAGTTTTTGCGCTCATTTTTCATATTAGAAAAAGAAAACAAAAATTTGAATATGATGGTTGTTAGTTGATAGTTATAGTAGTTAATTAATTAAATTCATTATATTTAAGTATTTTGACTATTATTTTTTAAAATAATATAATATCTATATTACAATCTTACTCACTGATGAGACGTTTGTCCCATGTGGCACTGAGGGAGGGAGAGAGAGAGAAGGAGGGAGGAGTTGAGCAGAAAAGATGGTTTTTTTTTTTTTTTTTTAACATTTACTGGCTTCTCATTTTTCCTCTTTTTTTTTTTTCAGAGGCAAAAAGTGATCTTTTGACAGATTAAAGGTCCGTTTGGTACAATGTAAAATACTAAAAAATTCTGAAAATATTTAAAAATTACTAACTTTTTATTTCACTTCACAAATTACGAACTCACAAATTATCTCATTTTTTGTCACTCCAAAGGCTCCTAAGTCACTTTTGACAATTTTAAGTGTATAGTAAAATAAATAGAAATATTTATTTACAAAAATTAATTTATTTATTTATTATGTAATAGTTCTTTAAATACATGATAACTTTAAGAAAAAAAATACATTGTCTAACATACATTGTTTAATAACTAGGTATCGCCTGTGCTTAAAGGATTTAAAAAAAATTTTGAACTTAAGATATTTTGAACTGTTAAAATTACTTAATATTTTCAACTTGAATTTACTTAATGGTAGGATTGTTTTTCTTTTAAAAAATATGATAATATTTAATAAATATATAAAAGATTTTAAATTAATATTTTAAAAATGTGATAAAATTTTATACAGTAATTCTTATTTTTATAAGTTATCTTTACACTTTTCATGTAATTTTGTTTTACAATTTTAAAATTGATCTATTTACAGGTTAATTTCTCCCACATGAAATTTGAAAATTTGAAATTTTAAAAAATTATACAAATTATTTATCATCTACAAATGTAATAGGGAACTATACAATAATAATAATAAAATTGTATACATTTATTAATCGAGAAAGTAAACAATAAAATTGAATACCTAATCAAGAAAGTCAACTATTTTTTTATGTAAAAAAATAAATTTAAAGTTCAATTTCCTTTAAAATTTTATTAAAAATAAATATTTCAATTAAAATTTCAATTTTAATGTGCTTAAAACATAAATTTTAATTATATATGCTTTTATACTCTGTATCATTGATATAATAAAGAATTTTCAATTTTGAATTTGAGATATTTTCAACTGTTTGATTTACTCAATAGTCAAGATTATTTTTCCTTTTTCTCTCACTCTTTCATATTTTTTTGAATACTTTTTACATAAGAGATTTGAAATTAATAAATAATAAAATTTATACCTTTCTCTTTTGATTAATTATTTTTATAAGTTATTTTTATACTTTTCATGTTTACATTATAAATTTAAATTGAAATTATTTACCTGCTAAATTATATCCATGTGTTTTCAGACACAAACAATACCAATAAATTGAAATGCTATATCAAAGTAAGAGTTTTAAAAAATTAATTAAGGGATACTAAATTATAATTTAACATATTAATTAGTAATTCAACCAAATTATACACACCACCACTAACGAGCCCATACAAGATGTTAATATGATTGTTACGGATAAGATGTGAAAAGAAATGAGAGGCTTGTCCTGGTTGGTTTGGACATTTAAAATGCGTATTCATATGATGGTTACGTAATAATATGAGTGTTATCTCCTCTAAAGAAGTTGGTTTAAAATTTATTACTCAAGCTTCTTGTACGAGGGGGCAACTCATCCAGCTGTTGGGCATGCCCCTTTTCTCCTTGGGAGAAGTGGTGATCCACAACTCCAATTGTCAGATCTTTTGTTTTATTCATTTATTTATTTTTTAAATGTAATAATTAAACACATAGGACGTGAGAAAAACTAAGACTTCCTTTGGATATTTGTAGCAAAAAGTATTAGGTTTTTGGTTTTTTTTTAAAAATTATCAAAATTATCCTTTTATATTTTAATTTTTTTTAAAATTTTTACGGATAAAAATATCAAATCAATAAAAAATTAAACACTAGTTTTTTCCCAAATACAAAAAAATTAATTTTTTAATAGCTAACTACTAGCCAATTACAAATAAACTACTTTTTTTTTTTTTTGCAAACGGAGCTTAAAAGATAGAAATTCCTTACAAGTAAGATTCTATCTTCGGGAAAAAAATGACAAGAAAATATGTGATAAGTACTTAAAAAAATGACAAGAAAATATGTGATAAATATTTAGATTTACAGAATAACTGAAGATATAATTGGATTAAATTTTACCGTATTATATTTTTTATTATTACAACTTAATCTAATCAAATATAATATTTTAACTAGCATAACGTTAAGTTTCATTATCATGTTACACTTAATAACTAATTCTTTTTTTTTTTTTTTTATAGCTTTCAAAAAAAATTTCGTTAATTTACCAAATTAGATGGATAAAAATTGAATATTTAAAATTTCAAGGTGTGTTTGTTTTGTTGGAAAATAAAGTTAGAAACATTCTACAAGGAAAACATTACTTAGATTTCTTTACTTTTATAATTTAATTAATTTAATACTTATTCAATAATATAATACTATTTGAATAAACAGTATATAAACATCTATAAAATCGTAAGAAAAATATCATACACCAAAACTTACTCATTTCAATAAAATGAATTCTTAACAAAATTCATAAAAAAATTCTATATCGAATTTTATAACCATTTACCCAATTATATAATTGAGATCTTTAATTTAAAGTGTTTGATATAATATGTATAATTGACATTAAAATATTGATTTTGTTTTATCTTAATTTTTTCGTGGAATTTAGAATGTATTTGTAATATTTTATTATAAGCCTCTAGATTTTCATTTCAATTGTTTTTAGATGTGTTTGGTGCGACAAAAATCAATAAAAAAACTCTGAAACCTCTGAAATTCTCTAACCTATTTTACTCTCCTCTATTGTTTGAAATTTTTATAAATTTAAATATATCCACATATCTTAACAACTTGTTACAGATCCCAATGACATTCCACAAACTCCAATTACTTTTTTATAAATTTTAAAAACTTTTAAGTGACTTTCAATAAATTTTGAAATAAAACTGTTCCAATGGACCAAAAAAAAAACCATTCAAAAGGTATTTGTCTCCAAAAAGTTGATGTAAAAGTAAACAAATTTCACTATTCATCTCTGAAAAACGTGATTTTGTGGTTGCGTACCAAATACTAAAGAGTTATCCAAACCATATTTTTTGGTTATTTTTTATCATCCTTGATATATGGTAGTCAATTTGGTGGAATAATCTCAACTAATATAACATAGAAAACAATAATGATATAAAATAAAAAAATCTACAAAAAAAAATAATAATAATAACAAATAAAACGGTTTTAATCTATCACTTAAAAAAATAATAATATATTTTATTTGAGAAAACTACACAAAAATAACTTAATTTTTAAAATTTTTTAGAATTAACTATAAAATTAAGATTTTACTGATTTTACGTCCCCAAATCAAGATTTTATTCATTTTACTATTATTAAGATTTTTACATAAGTTCGAACAAACATTTTCATTCTAACATCAAAAAGTGCAAAACTTTAGTATCTAAATCGAGATTTTAACATTCTCCACGCCAGTCATATTGCAAATAAAACATGAAAACCACAACAGGATATCGGCAAATGGCCTCCAACAAAGTTTCATCGCAAGAAATACAATAATAAGCACAAAATTAATCTTCATAATTGTATCGGGACGTTCGGAGTGATAAAAAATGAAATAATTTGTCAATTCGTAATTTGTGCAATGAAACAAAAAATAAATAATTTTTAGATATTTTTAAAATTTTTCAGTATTTTCCATTTCATGAAACGCACCCTATTAAGCAATTTTGATAAAGAATCCCATCACAGTTAATTCAAAAATTTTGTCAAACAGCTGGTCACATTTTTTCAATCTGACCACTTGATATTGGAAATTTGGAAGATAACACTCGTGGCTTGAAAATCTCCAACTAAGGAGATGTTTCAAAACCCAAATACTATAAAAAGTTTCAAATTTTTTCTAAATTTTAGTCATTATTAGTTTTTAAGGTTTATTTTAGAATTTCAAATTTTACGAATTTTTATAAACTTTTGCCAATTTTATAACAACTTTTCTTATTAAAACAATTCGAACAAGTTTCGTAAGCATAAAAGCCTAGCATAGTATACGAAATCCATTCAAACAAAATCATTAATTATGTTCGAAAGTATTCCTGTCAAAAATTTTAAATTTATCCTCTAAACGTCCAAAATGATGGACACACATTGTAGTTTTATTAATTTTTTATTTTCCAAACACCTCTTAAATGTGACTGTAACAAAGGAGGGGAGAGAGAATAAGTAGAATCCGATATGACCGACACATTATAATTTTACTAATTTTTTATCTTCCTAAATGTGACAGTAACCACCTGGAAAAGGGGGGGTGTGGGTGGGATCCGATTTGACCAAGAAAAATAATTTTCTCCAAATATATTTTTTGTTTCAAACTTTCGTTTAAAATTTTGGGCGGGCTT
>QLOD02164064.1:0-12843 GCA_003260245.2 Sideroxylon spinosum
TAGATATTAAAAAATAATTAAATAAATGAATTATTTATTAATAAGATAGAAATAATAAGTAAATAGATTAATTAATAGTTATATACGTATATATGATTTTGGAAATGAAAGGGGAGGGACAAAATGTTCATTTGACCGAAGGGATGTAATGTGCAAGGGGTGGTGCGGCTGTCAGAAAGGGTGGGAGAAGTAATTTTGTTCCAATAATTGAAGGTACCGCCCGTCAGAAGGGGTGGGAGAAGTAACTTTGTTCCAATAATTGAAGGTATGTAAAGGACAAAATAAGCCTAACTCCGCACTGAAAAAAGGATGAGACGTTCAAAGTCGGCTCTTAAAAATAAAAAAAGCAGTCGCATGGGGGCCAAGGATTCGACAAAGGAAAGTTACACATCCGGTAAGTGGGAACACAAGGCTGCTTTCTTTATACATATTAGACTTGGTCCACCAAAGACTGACCATGTCCCAACTAATATTTGATCGTCGGAACATGGGCGGACCCACAAGGGCAGCTCCGCTTGAATTCTTTCTTTTTATTATACATATGGGTATAAAATGCTTGCATTTTCTGTGAAATTTTACAATAAATTTGATTTATGATGGTTGAAAAAATGAATACATTTAAAATATGGAATAATATTTAACCGCAACCAACATATAATGTGATGATACTGAAATTCCGTACCTTACATCTAAATTACAATCGAGAACATGTACTCTATGAACACCGGTATAGTGTTTATCAAAACTTTTTGATACTTAAGTCAGTGATAATAATCAGGGATTAACTTAGTAGGATAATAGTAGGGGTAAAAATTACCTACCCATTAGGATTAATAAATTCCTCTTTTATACTGAATTCTCTAGTGATATATTTAGGATTGAATTTGAATCTTCTTGGATCTTGTGTAATTTCCTTATTCAGATAAGGAAAATTTCGGATTTGACGATGATTTCAGATTAATGACTGCCGCTATATCAAAGGCGTGAATCTTGGGATTTTATTTGTCGTATCTTGGGCTTCGCTCATTTTCAATCCAACCTCCTAGGAATAACTCGGATTAAGGAGTCTGGTTTATTGGACCTATAGCCACGCTCGATTAGAGATCAGCTCATCCTCAATCTTGGGTCCGAGGGGCTCATATGTAATTTGAGTGGGCTTGGGAATTCACCTTATCAATTGTCCCTGTTTCCCTAGGTCTCCTAACAGGCCTAAGGGAATCTTATAATTGAACATTTTGAGCCACGTGCGTCATTAATTTATGATGGTTGAAAAATGAATACATGTAAAATATGGAATAATATTTAACCGCAACCAACATGTAATGTGGTGATACTGAAATTCTGTACTTTACATTAAACTACCATCCGGGAACATGTACTCTATAAACACCGGTATAGTGTTTATCAAAAACTTTTTGATACTAAGTCAGTGATAATAATCAGGGATTAACTTAGTAGAATAATAGTAGGGGTAAAAACTACCTACCTATTAGGATTAATAAATTCCACTTTTATACTGAATTCTCTAGTGATATATTTAGGATTGAATTTAAATCTTCTTGGATCTTGTGTAACTTCCTTATTCAGATAAGGAAAATTCTGGATTTGACGATGATTTCAGATTAATGATTACCGCTGTATCAAAGGCGTGAATCTTGGGATTTTATTTGTCGTATCTTGGGCTCTGCTGATTTTCAATCCAACCTCCTAGGAATAACTCGGATTAAAGAGTTTTGTTTATTGGACTTGTAGCCATGCTCGATTAAAGATCAGCTCATCCTCAATCGTGGGTCCGAGGGGCTCATATGTAATTTGAGTTGGCTTGGGAATTCACCTTATCAGTTTTCCCCGTTTCCCTAGGTCTCCTAACAGGCCTAAGGGAATCTTATAATTGAACATTTTGAGCCACGTGCGTCATTAATGCGTCTCAACAGTCATTACGGCATTGTCACACAAAAAGATGGAACCTTTCACATTCCTGCTACGTGTTATCCTTAGATTCGACTCCGGGATATGTAATGGTTCACCCCCTCTAATGGATAACATGCAGGCCTATCTGGTTCGTAAATTTTAAAAAGAGGATTTCTATTTATTAGTTCACATACCCTTATTCATTCACTTTGTTTCTCGCTCTAACCTATCTATCATTTTCAAGTCATGAACTTTGGGGACTTTGTTTCGTCTTTCCCTGGTAAGAATTTTTCTCAGCCCGTTTCTTCTTACTTGATTTCTTATATGTTTTGGCATCTTCTCCGTTGTTTGTTTTTTTATAGGAGAGAAAGAAGACTTCCCAACACACAATAGGACTAACAGATGATCCTACCTTCTATAGGGATGTGTGTACTTTGCTATTTTTCAAATACTACTCTTATAGACTCCATACATAGGGATTTCCGAAAGCATAGCTTCTCGTTGTAGATTGGTTCTTTTTGGTGAAAGTGACGAGACTTCTTCTAATCTCCCAACTCAGGTAGGATCAGGTGTCACCATTTTTGTTCCTGCTCATGCCCTTAAATCACCTATTAGGGATTCTATACTTAACCCCGACCCTCAACTTGAAGAGGTGTCTACGTTCGGGAGGAAAGATCTAAGGCTTAACTGCATTAGGATTGGTTTTGATAAGCCTAAACTGAAGAAGTTGTTAAAGGCCTTTCAGCCTCCCAAACACCTTTTTTATCGGTGGCCAGCTTTTGGAGATTAGGCTTGTTCTCCCACCATCTCTGGGGTTCATTGTCTATGACGCTACTTTGTTAATTAGACTTTGGTCCTCTTTAGCTCGGCCGATTGGGGAAGTTTTAAGCAAATTGAACTTGAATTTTGTCCAACTCTCACAGAACAGCTGGAAATCTTAGTTAGCTACGTACTGATCTGGCAGGTCGTCAATAAAGAACACATCACAGATTAGGCTTGTTTTTGCACTACTAAAGGGCTGTCGAGGCCAGCCAAGCACATTACTACTTCTCTACTTGAATGAAGGACAACAACTTGGTGGTCGACTATCTTCCTCCATCAAATTGGAAGGATGATTTCTTCTTTATGTTTGATGAAGGTTGGGAGTTCTAACCCTAGGAATCAGATGAGGACAAGCAAATTCGATGCTTCCTAGTGTGAGGTTAGCTAAGCGAAGAAGGTGTGCTGATCTTCTGAGCTAAGGATCAGCTCGATCATTATTTTTTACTTTTTTTCCCCTTTAGTTTTTATGGTTCTAATCATTTATTTTTATCCTGTTCAACCAAAGCTCAACTTATAGTATTCGAAGAGTAGAAAAGAAAAATAAAACTTGCTCAAGACTATTCCGACCATCATTTCAGTGTCCTAATAATGGCAGAGAGTCTGAACCATCCCCAGAAGCCCTTAAGCTTAAACGTGAGAAAAGTAAGTCCTTTCTTATTTTTATTCTCTATATTCTGATGGACTGCTAATCCGTTTATTCTTACTACTACAAATACTGACATTACTATCGTGGATTTTCCCAAGATGAATAAAAAGAGTCCGAGAGAAAGCTAGCGTCGGGGTCTGAGAACCAACTTATCAAGCGACTGAAGTCAACCAGAACGGGCACCCCAAAAGGGAAAGTCCCCAAAATCAATCCTTAAAATAAGGAGTCGATTTCCACATTTTTTTTGAGGGTCTTTCTGCTTATTTTTTTTATCGTTGAGGAGATAGTGAAAAATATCCCCTTCCTGAGGGCACTTTTTCGGATCTTCCTATTGCTGAGGTAGTGCCTATTTTCTCTACTCAGTTAAGTAAACCACCAAATTTGATTGACGATGCTAGGCTGGCCATCAAGAAGATTGAGAACATTATTACTTAGGTTAACTTGGTGAGAACTAGGAAAAGATCTACAACCAGACTAGCCAAAAAACATGGCTCATAACTTGGCAAAGGTATTTCTTCTTCCATTTCTTTATCTTTTCTTATTTATTTTTTTTCGTACTCTCTCCTTCAGATCATGCTTTGAACATCTAACTTAGCCACTTGACACCTGGGTGAAGTAGAGACTATAATCAAGAATGCATGAAAAGCAAATACCTTCTTATCAGGGTATCTCCTCTTAAAAAGGAACTGGAGATGGCTCGACCTAAGCCTAAGGTCACCATTGCTAATCAAGATCAAGCTTTTCAAGCTAGAGAATAGGTAATCTCCAATGCAAAATCTCTCAACTCTTTTGGTTATCAAGACAAACTTCAAGGAGCTGTCCAATCTGAAAGCTGAAGAAGTGGTCAAGTAGCTTGAAGAGCTTAAAGGCCAAACGGAAGAGCTCAAGCTCAAAGCAGTCAATGATTTTAAAGATAGTGACAAAGGCCAGGATTAGCTAGCTGAGACCTACGAGAAGAGCTTTGAGGATTTAAAAAAAGAAATCCTTAAACTTTATTTGGATTTGGACCTATCTTCAGTATCTACATTGAGTGGGACAACCTCCATTCCTATATCCAATAATAGAAGTGGGAAGTAAGAAAAAAAAATGATCAGACCACCTCTGCTAGAGGTTCTCAACCTTGATCTTGATATTTCTTTCCATCTATCTTTACTTGTTTAAGATGATATTGTAATATTTTGGCACCCATGCGAGATTTTGTGATACTTTTTTATCAATGTCGTCAAAACCTATAGGTTTTTTATGATACTTATGCTTGATGTGTTAATTTGTCCCTCTTTTCATTTGACCCATGCTTGATCATTGAGAGTTAAGTGATTTGAGGGTGACCTCATCTTAGGTAATCAAGCTTAGTAGGCTTTTCTCCCATCGATTGGTCGCTCTCGGACCAATCAGTTCGTCGGTCTGCCTCTTAAGCTTTCAAGCTTAGCAGCATTTTTCCTCATCGATGATTAGTTTTGAACTGATCGATTTGTCGATTTTTCTCTTAAGCTCTGAAGCTTAATAGGCTTTTTCTTTGCTGGTCGGCCGCTCTCGGACCGATTGATCTATCGATCTGGCTCTTAAACTCTCAGGCTTAGTAGGCATTTTCTTTGACTATCGGCCACTTTCGGACCAACTGATCTATTGATTTGATCTTGTCGAAACAGAAGAAATAATAAAATTCTTGTTGAAAACTTCTCGAAAAAGTTTTATTTTATTAAATGATCAAAAGTGGAAGTCACATCTAAAAAGGGAGATGTTCATAATCGTTTAAGCATAATAAATTTTCAAATGTTCCGTGTGCCACAGATGAGGTAGAGTCTTCCTGTTGAGATCCTTCAGCTAGTGTTTCCTTCCTTGTGTAGAAGGCTATTATGTAAGGTCCCTCGCAGTTTGATCTAAGATTTTTCTCTCGAGCATCTTTCATCGATTGATTCATTTTTTTAGGACCAAGTCCCCGATCTTGAAGTCCTTTGGTCTGACTTTTTAGCTGTGGTACTGTTTTACTTTTTACTTGTAGGCTACTACTTGGACAGTTGTTTGTAACCTTTTCTCCTTCAATAGGTCTAGGTTAATTCTTATGGCTTCCTTATTCATCTCTGAATCAAAGAGTTCAGCCCTTGGGCTAAGCAGACTGATCTCAATTGGGATTACTTCTTTTGTGCCGAAAGTAAGAGAAAATGGAGTGTGTCAGTTAGGGTTCACTCAATCGTTCATTATATTTCGTAGTTCATCTGCCCACAGTCCTTTTGTTTTTTTTTTAAGTCTGGTCTTAATGATCTTCAGTAAGGATCTATTGGTTACTTCCACTTGGTCGTTGGCTTGGAGATGCTCCGGAGATAAGTAGTGGTATCTTATACTAAGCTATTCACATGGCTTACTAAATAAGCGTCCTTTAAACTATTTCGCATTTTCAGTTACCACAATCTTAGAATCCCAAATCTGTAAGCCATTCCTAACCATAAGAACTCCATCACGTTTCATTCAGTTATATTTGGTAAAGCCTCAACCTCAAGCCACTTGTAGTTGATCACCACTACGGTGAACTTTCTTTGACCCTTACCTAAGGAAAGGGCCAACAATGTCGATCCCCCATTGGGTGAAGGGCCAAAGGATTTGGATCGGAGTCAATTATTGGGTCGGTAACCTTAGGATGCTAGCATACCTTTGGCACTTATCACACTTTCTCACTAGATCTTATGCATCATTCTCTATGGTTAGCTAATAATATGCAACTCATAGGACTTTCTTGACCAATATCTTTTATTCCAAATGGTTCCTGCAAACTTCTTCATAGATCTTCTTCAGGATATAGTTCACCTCTTCTTAATTGGCACATCAGTGTAATGGCATAGTATGACCTATTCTATACAAAACACCGTCAATCAATAGATACTTCATAGTTCAATATTGTGTTCTTCTTCACTTATTTTGATCCTCGAGAATGTGCCATTTCTCTAAATAATCCCTAATTGGTTTGGCCCCAAAAGCTTCGATTTCAATTTGCTGTACCTCTACTGTTTGGGTGCTCAAAGAAATCAATACCTCCATTAACACTTCTGGGTTTTTCGCTTTTGAAGAAGCTATTCTGGCAAGTCGATTGGCCTCCTCATTGTCTAATCTGGGAACTCTTTCCAGTGTTATCTTAGAAAACCTTCTGGCTAGATCTTAAGCAACCCAATAATATTCCGTCATACTCTCTTCTCTGGCTTCAAGTTCACCTTTCATACTAGTTGGGAGTCGCTTCTTACCACTATATACTCTTCTCCTATTCTCAGAGCTATCGGAAAGCTATCTATCAGGGCCTTGTATTCTACTTCATTCTTTAGAAGTTAGAAAATTAAAATGTACGACATATTCATTCTTATTGCCTTTTGGGGAGATCAATATAATACCTACCCCACTTTTGGGGTGATTTGGTGATTCGTCAACGTTTACTCTGAGGTGTCTTCCTTAGAACTAGTACTAGCCATAATCGTGAATTCTGCGATAAAGACTATTATTGCAGCTTACCCCTTTATTTCCAATCATGATCAGTATTGGATGTCAAACTGATTAAATTCAACCGACCATTTAACGAGTCATCTTAACGTCTCGGGTTTGTGGAGGATAATATTCAGGGGCTGGTCGTTTAAGACCATGATGGTCTAAGCTTGAAAATATGCCCTTAATCTCCAAGCTACCATCACCAGGCCGATGAAAAGTAGCTATATCTTCAGATGCCCCTCTGAGTGCTCGGTTGGTGTGATACACTGGTTTCTGCACTCCATATTCTTTCTTTACTAGTGCTGAGCTAACTACTATGGTGGATATTGCTAGGTAGAGGTAAGGCTCTTCCTTGAGGGTGGTTTTACTGAGCAATCATACTTTCCCTATGTAATTTTTCAATTGATAGAAGACTTTCTCACATTCCGCAGTCCACTCGAATGCCTTCATTAGGACTCTATAGAAAGGGAGGTATTTTTCGAAGGATCTTGAGATAAATTTGTTGAGGCTAATAGCATGATCTACCAGCCCCTGCATATCTTTGGTCATCTAAGGAGACTAAATCTATAAGATTTCGTGCTCTTTTTTTGGGGTTCACCTCAATGCCTCAGCTGAATATCATAAAACCCAAGAACTTCACCAAAGCCACCCTAAAAGCACACTTCGTTGGGTTTAGCTTTATTCTGAACTTTCTAAGTATATTGAAAATCTCCTCTCGATCCGCCACATGATTAGTAAATTTTTTGCTCTTTACCAGTATATCATTTACATATACTTCCATGTTGCGGCTAATCTTGTTCTTGAACATTAAATTCAATAACTATTGGTACATTGCCCTAGCATTCTTTAAACCAAACGACATGACCTCATAAAAATATAGGCCTCAGTCAGTAATAAAGGCTATGTGCTCCTGCTTTTATTCTACCATCCAGATCTAGTTATAACCTGAAAAAACATCCATAAAAGAGAGTACTTGATGTCTAGCCATTAAATTCACTAATAAGTCGATGGCAGATAAGGGAAAACTGTCCTTCAGGCAGGCTTTGTTGAGGCCTGAAAAATCCACGCACATCCTCCATTTTTCATTAGACGTTTTCACCTTGACCACATTGGATAGACACGTCTTGATAAATCTTACGTTAAGCAATTTTTCTATTTCCTTTGCTACCACCTTATTCTGCTTGGGGGCAAAAACTCCCATCTGCTACTTCACAGGCCGTGTTCTTGACGAGATGTTCAGATGGTGGGCCATCACATTGGTGTCAATGCCAAGCATGTCCTTATAGGACCAAATAAATATATTTGTGTTCTATCTTAAGAACTCCATGAGCTTCTCTTTCTGTTGATTGAAAGCACTAGCCCCCATTTTAATAGTTCTCTTTGGCTTAGGGTCTTCTACCTTAACCTCGTTAATATCATCTTCCCACTTTCATCTTTTAACTTTCTCCTCATCCCTGACCTTTAACTTTTTCGCGATTAGGGTCTTTCGATTGGTATCTCCTTTAAAGGAAGACACGTAACACTCCCTTGTTGCCCTCTGGTTCTCTTTTACATAATTGACCACATATTCGATAAGGAGTTTGAGACAAAAATGACAAGTTGAAGTAACCACTCTGAACTAATTCAAAGCTCCCCTACCAAGGATGTATTGTAAGCCAAGGGGTAGTCAACCACCAAAAAATTTACCATCTTGATTGCTTACTTGGGCTCAACCCCCAAGGCAACTAGAAGAGTAATAGAGCCGATCAATTCTACGTGATTTCCCATGAAACCGATTAATGGCAAGTACACCAATTGTAGTTTCTCATGTTCGATGTCCATTTTTTTCAAATTCCCTCCAGTACAGAATATCAGTAGAGCTTCCGCTGTCCACTAAGATCCTCCATGTTAGGAAGTTGGCCACATAGTTGAAATGACAAGTGATTTATCATAAAGGTGGCTTATCTTAACGTTTTTATTTTCTATGAAAATGATCACTGTTGATTCTATCTTAGCTTTCTTGGCTGGCCATTTTGTAGATATTACCTCTTAGCCTCTTTCTACTTCTTGCGCATACTTTTTCCAGGTTTAAAAAGATCAGCCTTCCCTTGGGAACTCTCTTGAGATGACCCTGATCTTCCCAAAGGGTTACTAGCCTTGCTATCACCTGTTTGGGCTCCTCTTAGGGGCAGGGGCTTCTTTGAGGTGGGCTCCTCATACGTACTCATCTATCTCGCCACTACCTGGCAACGAACCTGTTATACATTTTTTTTCTTATTCAATTCCTCCACTACCCTATTTAGGTTGAAATATTCCTTAGTATCATGCTTGTGATCTTTGTTGTATTGGTAGTACTTGAACTTATTTCTTGACTCAAGAGGGGCCCTTAACTCCTTTGCCACCTAAATTTTGAGTCATCTTTGATGGTGCAGAATACTTGTTCCAACCATGAATTTAAGGAAGTGAATTCCCTGGCTAAACTCGCAAGCCTATCTCTTCTCACCCATATGACCCCCTGATCTGAATGTCCTAGGCATCTTGGACTCCTTGGGATCATTCTGCCTTTTTTTGTCTGGGGGGCAATCGTAGCCTCTGAATTTCGCCGAGCCTTTATAGCGTCTTCAGGATTCATATGCTTCTGTGGATATCCGATCTGCGATGGTCACAGGTGGATTATTAGCTTGTGAAAAAGTGAAGTGCCCTAACTGTAGGGTGCTCCTAAAGGCTGTGAGCACCACTTTCTCATACATTTCATTATTCATCAACATATCTTGGTTGAACTTATTAACGTACTCTCTAAGAGACTTTTCTTTTCCTTGCGTAACTCTCAGCAGGTAAACGGGAGGCTTCTTTTGCCTTAGCCCACCAACAAAGTGCGATGAGAACAATTTGCTAAGCTACTTGAAGTTCTCAATAGTTCTGGGGTTGATTTTATTAAACCAAGCTCGTGCTCGTCCATTCAAAGTGATGGAAAGGGCTCAGTACTTGATCTCATCAGCACTGTGTGGAGATGCAATGTCGAATCATGCGTGTCTAGATGGTCCATCGGCTCCTTAGAACCAGTGTAGAGTTCCACCATTGGAATCTTGAACTTCGGGGATAGATGAAATTCTATCACATTCGGAGTGAACAAAGTCCTCGATGCCCCGTCCTATCGACAAGATCTTCCATGGTGTTTAGGTTTCGTACTTCTTGCATGACCCTGTCCACCTGGGCTTGCATGGCCTAATTTTTTGTTCAACTACACCAATGTTTTCTGCTCTTCTAGAATCTACCGAGACACGTTGCGGATTGGTCTCACTATGAGCCTCATCCTCTGCCACAGCTCTGTTTCTTTGAGAAGGATCTTCTTAGCCTTCATTGTCTCCTACTATCCCCCTATCACCGTCATTGTGAACTATTCTGCAATTGCACACATGATTGGCTGGTGGGTCCTACTATGATAGCGCAAGTCATATTGGCACTAGAAACTCGACTCACTCTACTGGTGCTTGGTTTTGAGGCATCAAAGCTTGCATCATGGTTGACATATCCGCAAACTATCTTTCTATGGCAATAATCCTTTCATTCCCTAGCTGTTGATTCTCCATTGTTGAGGTTGTATGCCAGATATGGTTCAGACGATGTAAATCTAGAAGGAATGTCGTTCCCACAGACAGCGCCAATTGATGATACTGACATTTCGTACCTTAGATCCAAACCGCAATCTCGGTACTTGGACCCTATGGACGCCAGTGTGATGCCTGTCTAAAATTTTCCGATACTTAAGTCAGGTATAATAATCAAGGATTAACTTGGAAAAATTATAGTAAAGTAAAAATTACCTATCCATTAAGATTAATAATTTTCCTTTTTATAATACTTCTCTAGAGATATATTTGGGATTTAATTTAAATCTCCCAGGATCTTATGTAACTTCCTTACTCAGATAGAAAAATACCGGATTTGGTGATGATTTCAAATTAATGACTGCCGCTGTATCAAAGGTGCATCTCGGGATTTTATTTATCGTATCCTAGGCTCAGCCTGTAGCCCCGCTCATTTTCAGCTCAACCTTCCGGGAATAACTAGGATCAAGGAGCCCAGTCTGTCTAACCTTTACCTTCCCTTGGTTAGAAATTAGCTCGTCCTCCATCATGGCCCCGAGGAGCTCACATATAATTTGAGTGAGCTCGGGAATTCACCTCATCATAATGTTTAGTATTAAAAATATTTTAAATACCTAACTAACAACAAAATAACATAGTATAGAATCTAAAAAAAAAAAAGTGTGACACAGGTTAATATTCTGAATAAAAATTAAAATAAAACACAAGAAGAAAAAAGTACGACATCTATCAGATCAGTAATAATTATTTAAATACCGACAATAATAATAAAAAATTATTTAGTATAAACTTATAAAAATATAAAAAATGCATTACATGTTGATCCTCCAAACAAAAAACCAAACACAAAAATGAAAAAAAAAAATCGGATATGTACGTATTCAATTGCTAACAATTCTTCAGATTTTTATTATAATTATACTATTTGATATTCAAACACTGAAAAAAAAATTAAATTAATCTAACAATAGCAAAATAATTCACAATAAATTTATAAAATAAAAAATTAATAAATATATTTAATGCAAAAAAAAAAGTCGTAAGTATTAGATTTTCGTAGAACTACAATAGTGTTGCCATGTCAGTTCTACAACATTGATGTAAGGATCGTTAAATTAAAATCTAACAGTTCAAATGCATTTACACTAGTTTAATTCAAAAAAGATGTAAATATATCTGAACTACTCAATTTTAATCCAACAATCTTAATCATAAGTCACCGAAATGACATACCATTGCTATGCCACCAAAAAAAAAAAATGATAATTTTTTTCTTTTTCCAATTACTAAACTACCTAACTCATATGTAATCATTACTTTCTAAACTCAATGTAGAAGCGACTACGTGTCACCCACAAATAGTAGCCACATTCCAATCTCTCCAAATCTCTTAACGGTTTAATATATAGGTATCTAAATTATTTTTTTAACATGAGTATTTGAATTTTCTATTAGTTTTTCCTACTTCATAATAATTTTAATAAAAAAGAGTAACGTAGAGTAAGAAAAATTAATAAAGTAGTGCATTTAGTATTTCTCCTTTACGTAATTTTATTAAATTATTCTGGCATAATCATGGGTAGACCTAAGAAAAGGCAAAGGGTAAAGGTCTCCCTTAATTTTAAAGATGGTATCTTTTGTTTTTAACTTTGCCATAAAATTAATTCAATTTTTTAAATATGGCCAAAAAATGAGTTTACAATGATCAAACAAATTCTTTTTCTTAGCTAAATGAAAGGGCATTCCATCACTACACTATCAAATGCTTGTGTTAATTATATCAATAAATATAATATATGATAGAATAAAATTTATAAATACTAAAATATATTAATAATAATTAGTTTTGTGCTAGGAACATTGGTGTTTGTTTCCCACTAAAATCCTCAAACAATATTAGAAGGTTCCCCTTGAATTAATAAAGAATGGATATCATCTGCACAAATTTAATGTCTGATTAAGTTATTACTATGCCTTTCATACCTTTTTTCCTCTCAGTTTTTCTTTTTAGGCGTATTGTACTCCCTTAGTGAATGTGCACATACATACAAGGATAGCCCAGTGTCAAAATTATCAAAATAGCTTATTTTGCCAAAGTAATTTTAATATTTAAAATAAAATTTTTAAAATGTTTTATTAGCAAAATATTTTTATTTTTCTCAAAAAGGTTTATCATTGTTTCCATTTTGACTAAAAAAAAATACTAATTCTGCCATTCTTGAGACACAGATGGTTTGTGTTACGTGGGTGTTATTTTTATGGTTTTTTTTTTTTTTTTAGTTTGAATGGTTCCTAGTTTTTTATATTAGTCCTAATAAATAGGAAAGAGTTTGTCTATCCTATGAAGATGCAGTGATGATGTGGATAGATAGTTGTAATTTTCCTATTTTATTTGGTCTTTCTGCTGCA
>QLOD02164099.1:0-12838 GCA_003260245.2 Sideroxylon spinosum
ATTTTCAATCGGACATAACTTTTACTACGTAACTCTATTTTATTTACTATAATATGTTTCTGGATAGCTTGTAGAAAGACAAACGGCCTGAAAATTTATTACATCATTGGGTGATGTAGATAGCATAGCGGAAGACAACTTGGAGACCCATGGTTATAGTTATGTCCACACGATCGGTAAATATTAAATCGGTTGTAACATTTGATACGTAACTCTGTTTTTTTATTATTATATGCTTCTAGAAAGCTTGTAATGAGACGAAGACCCTGAAAAATTATTACATCATTGGGTGGTGCAGATAGCGTAGCAAAAGACTTCTTGGACACCTAGGGTTGTCGTTATGCCAATGCAGTCGTTAAATCTTAAATCGGCCATAACATTATCTACGTAACTCCGTTTTCCTATTATAATTCATTTCCGGAAAGCTTGTAATGAGACGAAGGCCCAGGAATATTATTACCCGATTCGATGATACAGATAGCATAACGTTGGACTAGTTGCGACCTAGGTGCGTTGTTATGCCCGTGCGGTCCTTAAATTTTCAATCGGACATAACGTTTGCTATGTAACTCTGTTTTATTTACTATAATATGTTTCTGGAAAGCTTGTAGAGAGACGAATGGCCTGAAAATTTATTACATCATTGGGCGATGTAGATAGCATAGCGGAAGACTACTTGCAGACCCAGGGTCGTCGTTATGTCCACACGATCGGTAAATATTAAATCGGCTATAACTTTTGATATGTAGCTCTGGTTTTTTACTACTATGTGTTTCTGGAAAGCTTGTAATAAGACGAAGGCCCTGGAAAATTATTACATCAATGGGTGATGTAGATGGCGTAGCAGAAGACTTCTTGGACACCTGGGGTCGTCGTTATTCTAACGCGGTTGTTAAATCTTAAATCGGCCATAACTTTTTCTACGTAACTCTATTTCCTTATTATAACAGGTTTTCGGAGCGCTTGTAATGGGATGAAGGCCCAAGAAAATTATTACACCATTGGATGATATAGATTGTACAGCGTAAGACTACTTGCGACCCAGGGGCGTTGTTATGCCCACGTACTCCTTAAATTTTGAATCGGACGTAACTTTTTCTACGTAACTCTATTTTTTTTACAATAATACGTTTCTAGATAGCTTGTAATAAGATGAATGCCCGGAAAAATTATTACATCATTGGGTCATGTAGATAGCATAGTGGAAGACTGCTTGGAGACGTTAGGGTCGTCGTTATGCCCGCGCGGTCGTTAAATATTAAATCGGCCATAACATTATCTACGTAACTCCATTTTCCTATTATAATATATTTTCGGAAAGCTTGTAATGGGACGAAGGCCTAGGAAAGTTACTACACCATTGGACGAAGGCCCAGGAAAGTTGCTACACCATTGGATGATATAGATTGCACAGCGTAACACTACTTGCAACCCAGGGTTGTCGTTATGCCCGCACGGTCAGTAAATATTAAATCGGCCATAACTTTTGTTATGTAACTCTGTTTTTTTATTATTATATGTTTCTAGAAAGCCTGTAATGAGACTTAGGCCTTGGAAAATTATTACATCATTGGGTGATGTAGATAGCGTAGCAGAAGACTTCTTGGACACCTAGGGTCGTCGTTATGCCCGCACGGCCGTTAATTCATAAATCGGCCATAACTTCTTCTACGTAACTCTGTTTCCTTATTGTAATAGGTTTTCGGAACCCTTGTAATGGGACGAATGCTCAGGAAAATTATTACACCATTGGATGATATAGATTGTACAGCGTAAGACTACTTGTGACCCAGGGGCGTCGTTATGCCCGCGTGGTCATTAAATTTTGAATTGGACATAAATTTTTCTATGTAACTCTATTTTTTCTACAATAATACATTTTTAGATAGCTTGTAATAAGACGAATGACCTGTAAAATTATTACATCATTGGGTGATGTAGATAGCATAGTGGAAGACAACTTGGAGACCTAGGGTTGTCATTATGCCCGCGCGGTCGTTAAATATTAAATCGGTCATAACATTATCTACGTAACTCTGTTTTCCTATTATAATATATTTTCGGAAAGCTTGTAGTGGGACGAAGGCCCAGGAAAATTACTACACCATTGGATGATTTAGATCGCACAGCGTAAGACTACTTGCAACCCAGGGTCGTCGTTATGCCCGCACGGTCGGTAAATAATAAATCGGCTATAACTTTTGATATGTAACTCTGTTTTTTAGTATTATACATTTCTGGAAAGGTTGCAATGAGACGAAGGCCCTAGAAAATTAATACACCATTTGGTGATGCAGATAGCATAGCAGAAGTTTTCTTGGACACCTAGGGCCGCCGTTATGCCCGCGCACTTGGTAAATCTTAAATCGGCCATCGCTTTTCCTACATAACTCTGTTCCCTTATAATAACATGCTTTCGGAATGCTTATAATGGGACCAAGGCCTAGGAAAATTATTATACCATTGGATGATATAGATTGTACAGTGTAAGAAAACTTGCGATCCAGGGGCATCGTTATGCCTACGCGATCCTTAAATTTTGAATCGAACATAACTTTTTCTTCGTAACTCTGTTTTATTTACTATAATATGTTTCTGGATAGCTTGGAGGAAGACGAACGGCCTGAAAATTTATTACGTCATTGGGTGATGTAGATAGCATAGCAGAAGACTACTTGGAGACCCAGGGTCATCGTTATGTCCACACGAACGGTAAATATTAAATCGGCCATAACTTTTGATAAGTAACTCTATTTTTTTATTATTAAATGTTTCTGGAAAGCTTGTAATGACATGAAGGCGCTGGAAAATTATTACATCATTGGGTGATGCAGATAACATAGCAGAAGACGTCTTCGACATCTAGGGTCGTCGTTATGCCAGTGCGGTCGTTAAATCTTAAATCGGCCATAACGTTATCTACGTAACTCCGTTTTCTTGTTTTAATATATTTCCGGAAAGCTTGTAATGAGACGAAGGCCTAGGAATATTATTACACGATTGGATGATGCAGATAGCATAGCGTTGGACTAGTTACGACACAGGGGCGTCGTTATGCCCCCGCGGTTCTTAAATTTTCAATCGGACATAACTTTTGCTACGTAACTCTGTTTTATTTACTATAATATGTTTCAGGATAGCTTGTAGAAAGACGAATGGATTGTAAAGCGTAAGACAACTTGCAACCCAGGGGCATCGTTATGCCCACGCGGTCCTTAATTTTTTAATCTGACATAACTTTTGCTACGTAACTCTATTTTTTTTAGAATAATATGTTTCTGGATAGCTCGTAATATGACAAATGCCCTGAAAAATTATTACATCATTCGGTGATGTAGATAGCATAGTGGAAGACTACTTGGAGACCTAGGGTCGTCGTTATGCACGCGCGGTCGTTAAATCTTGAATCAGCCATAACATTATCTACGTAACTCCGTTTTCCTATTATAATATATTTCTGAAAAGCTTGTAATGAGACGAAGGCCCAGGAATATTATTACAGGATTGGATGATAGAGATAGCATAGCGTTGGACTAGTTGCAACCCAGTGGTTTCGTTATGCCCGCGCGGTCCTTAAATTTTCAATCGGACATAACTTTTGCTACGTAACTGTGTTTTATTTACTATAATATGTTTCTGGATAGCTTGTAGAAAGATGACTGGCCTGAAAACTTATTACATCATTGGGTGATGGAGATAGTATAGTGGAAGACTACTAAGGTCGTCGTTATGCCCGCGCGATCGTTAAATCTGAAATCGGCCGTAACATTATCGACGTAACTCCGTTTCTGTATTATAATATATTCTCGGAAAGCTTGTAATGAGATGAAGGCCCAGGAACATTATTACATGATTGGATGATACGGATAGCATAGCATTGGACTCGTTGCGACCAAGGGGCGTCGTTATGCCTGCGCGGTCCTTAAATTTTCAATTGGACATAACTTTTAGTACATAACTGTGTTTTATTTACTATAATATGTTTCTGGGTAGCTTGTAGAAAGACGACTGGCCTGAAAATTTATTACATCATTGGGTGATGTAGATAGCATAGCGGAAGACTACTTGGAGACCTAGGGTCGTCGTTTTGCCCGCGCAGTCGTTAAATTTTAAATCGGCCATAACTTTTGATTTGTATGTCTGTTTTTTATTGTTATATGTTTCGGGAATGCTTGTAATGAGACGAAGGCTCTAGAAAATTATTACACCATTAGGTGATGTAGATAGCATAGCAGACGACTTCTTAGACACCTAGGGCTGCCGTTATGCTCCCGTGGTCGTCAAATCTTAAATCGGCCATAACGTTTCCTACGTAACTTTATTTCCTTAATATAACATGTTTTCGGAAAGCTTGTAATGGGACGAAGTCCCAGGAAAATTATTACACCATTGGAAGATATGGATTGCACAGCGTTGGACTACTTATGACCCAGGGTCGTCTTTATGCACGCACGGTCGGTAAATATTAAATCGGCCAAAACCTTTGATATGTAACTCTGATTTTTATTTTTACATGTTTCTGGAATGGTTGTAATGAGACGAAGGCCTTAGAAAATTATTACACTATTGGGTAATACAGATAGCATAGCAGAAGACTTCTTAGACACCTAGGGCCGCCGTTATGCCCCGCGCGATTGTTAAATCTTGAATCGGCCGTAACATTTCCTACGTAACTTTGTTTGTTTATTATAACAGGCTTTCGAAATGCTTGTAATGGGATGAAGGCCCAGGAAAATTATTACACCATTGGATGATATAGATTGTACAGCGTAAGATTACTTGCTACCCAAGGGCGTCGTTATGCCCATGTGGTCTTTAAATTTTGAATCGGACATAACTTTTTCTACGTAACTCTATTTTTTTTACAATAATATGTTTCCAGATAGCTTGTAATAAGACGAATGCCCTGAAAAATTATTACATCATTGGGTGATGTAGACACCATAGTGGAAGACTGCTTGGAGACCTAGGGTTGTCGTTATGCTCGCGCGGTCGTTAAATATTAAATCGGCCATAACATTATCTACGTAACTCTGTTTTCATATTATAATATATTTTCGGAAAGCTTGCAATGGGACGAACGCCTAGGAAAATTACTACACCATTGGATGATATAGATTGCACAATGTAAGACTACTTGCCATCCAGGGTCGTCGTTATGCCCACGTGGTCCTTAAATTTTGAATCAGACATAACGTTTTCAACGTAACTCTATTTTTCTAACAATAATACGATTCCAGATAGCTTGTAATAAGACGAATGCCCTGAAAAATTATTACATCATCGGGTGATGTAGAGAGCATAGTGGAAGACTGCTTGGAGACCTAGGGTCATCGTTATGCTCGCGCGGTCATTAAATATTAAATCGGCCATAACATTATCTACGTAACTCTGTTTTCCTATTATAGTATCTTTTCGGAAAGCTTGCAATGGGACAAGGGCCTAGGAAAATCACGACACCATTGGATGATATAGATTGCACAATGTAAGACTACTTCCAACCCATGGTAGTCGTTATGCCCGCGCAGTCGATAAATATTAAATCGACCATAACTTTTGATACGTAACTCTGTTTTATTATTATTATTATACGTTTCTGGAAAGGTTGTAATGAGACGAAGGCCTTACAAAATTAATACACCATTGGCTGATGCAAATAGCATAGCAGAACCCTTCTTGGACACCGAGGGCCGCCGTTATGCCCGCGTAGTTGGTAAATCTTAAATCGACCATCGCTTTTCCTACATAACTCTGTTTCCTTATAATAACATGCTTTCGGAACGCTTATAATGGGACCAAGGCCCAGGAAAATTATTATACCATTGGATGATATAGATTGTACAGTGTAAGAAAACTTGCGACCCAGGGGCATCGTTAAGCCTACGCGGTCCTTAAATGTTGAATCGGACATAACTTTTGCTACATAACTCTATTTTTTTTAGGATAATATGTTTCTGGATAGCTTGAAATATGGCAAATGCCCTGAAAAATTATTACATCATTCGGTGATGTAGATAACATAGTGGAAGACTACTTGGAGACCTAGGGTCGTCGTTATACCCGTGTGGTCGTTAAATCAAAAATCGGCCATAACATTATCTACGTAACTCCGTTTTCGTATTATAAAAGATTTTTGAAAAGCTTGTAATGAGACGAAGGCCCAGGAATATTATTATGCGATTGGATGATACAGATAGCATAGCGTTGGACTAGTTGTGACCCAGGGGTATCGTTATGCCCGCGCGGTCCTTAAATTTTCAGTCGGACATAACTTTTGCTACGTAACTCTGTTTTATTTACTATAGTATGTTTCTAGATAGCTTGTAGAAAGAAAAATGTCCTGAAAATTTATTACATCATTGGGTGATGTAGATAGCATAGCGGAAGACAACATGGAGACCCAAGGTCATAGTTATGTCCACACGATAGGTAAATATTAAATCGACTGTAACTTTTGATACGTAACTCTGTTTTTTTATTATTCTATGTTTCTGGAAAGGTTGTAATGAGACGAAGGCCCTGGAAACTTCTTACATCATTGGGTGATGCAGATAGTGTAGCAAAAGACTTCTTGGACACCTAGGGCTGTTTTATGGCAACGCGGTCGTTAAATCTTAAATCGGCCATTACATTATCTACGTAACTCTGTTTTCCTGTAATAATATATTTCCAAAAAACTTGTAATGAGACGAAGTCCCACGAATATTGTTACGCGATTGGATGATACAGATAGCATAGCGTTGGACTAGTTGCGACCCAGGGGCTTCGTTATGCCCGCGCGGTCCTTAAATTTTGAATCGGATATAACTTTTGCTACGTAACTCTGTTTTATTTACTATAATATGTTTCTGGATACCTTGTAGAAAGACGAATGGCCTGAAAATTTATTACATCATTGGGTGATGTAGATAGCATAGCAGAAGACTCCTTAGAGACCCAGGGTCGTCGTTATGTCCACACGATCGGTAAATACTAAATAGGCCATAACATTTGATACGTAGCTCTGTTTTTTTGTTATTATATGTTTCTGGAAAGCTTGTAATGAGACGAAGGTCCTGAAAAGTTATTACATCATCGGGTCATGTAGATAGCGTAGCAGAAGTTTTCTTGGACACATAGGGTCGTCGTTATACCAGCACGGCCGTCAAATCTCAAAATCGGCCATCACTTTTTCTACGTAACTCTGTTTCCTAATTATAACAGGTTTTTGGAACGCTTGTAATGGGACGAAGGCCCAGGAAAATTATTACACCACTGGATGATATAGATTGTACAGCGTAAGACTACTTACGACCCAGGGGCGTCGTTATGCCCACGTGGTCCTTAAATTTTGAATCGGACATAACTTTTTCTACGTAACTCTATTTTTCTAACGATAATCCGATTCCAGATAGCTTGTAATAAGACGAATGCCCTGAAAAATTATTACATCATCGGGTGATGTAGATAGCATAGTGGAAGACTGCTTGGAGACCTAGGGTCGTCGTTATGCTCGCGCGGTCATTAAATATTAAATCGGCCATAACATTATCTACGTAACTCTGTTTTCCTATTATAATATATTTTTGGAAAGCTTGTAATGGGACGAAGGCCTAGGAAAATTACTACACCATTGGATGACGTAGATCGCACAATGTAAGACTACTTGCAACCCAGGGTCGTCGTTATGCCCGCACGGTCGGTAAATATTATATCGGCCATAACTTTTGATATGTAACTCTGTTTTTTTATTATTACACGTTTCTGGAAAGGTTGTAATGAGATGAAGGCCTTAGAAAATTAATACACCATTGGGTGATGCGGATAGCATAGCAGAAGTCTTCTTGGACACCTAGGGCCGCTGTTATGCCGGCGCAGTTGGTAAATCTTAAATCGGCCATCACTTTTTTCTACGAAACTCTATTTCCTTATTATAACATGTTTTTGGAATGCTTGAAATAGGACCAAGGCCCAGGAAAATTATTATACCATTGGATGATATAGATTGTACAGTGTAAGAGAACTTGCGACCCAGGGGCATCGTTAAGCCTATGCGGTCCTTAAATTTTGAATCGGACATAACTTTTGCTACATAACTCTATTTTTTTATAGGATAATATGTTTCTGGATAGCTTGTAATAAGGCAAATGCCCTGAAAAATTATTACATCATTCGGTGATGTAGATAATATAGTGGAAGACTACTTAGAGACCTAGGGTCGTCGTTATACCCGTGTGGTCGTTAAATCTAAAATCGGCCATAACATTATCTCCGTAACTCCGTTTTCGTATTATAATATATTTTTGAAAAGCTTGTAATGAGACGAAGGCCCACGAATATTGTTACGCGAGTGGATGATACAGATAGCATAGCGTTGGACTAGTTGCGACCCAAGGGCATCGTTATGCCCGCGCAGTCCTTAAATTTTCAATCAGACATAACGTTTGCTACGTAACTCTGTTTTATTTACTATAATATGTTTCTGGATAGCTTGTAAAAAGACAAATGGCCTGAAAATTTATTACATCATTGGGTGATGTAGATAGCATAGCGGAAGACAACATGGAGACCCAAGGTCATAGTTATGTCCACACGATCGGTAAATATTAAATCGACTGTAACTTTTGATACGTAACTCTGTTTTTTTATTATTCTATGTTTCTGGAAAGCTTGTAATGAAACGAAGGCCCTGGAAACTTATTACATCATTGGGTGATGCAGATAGCGTAGCAAAATACTTCTTGGAAACCTAGGGTTGTTGTTATGGCAACGCGGTCGTTAAATCTTAAATCGGCCATAACATTATCCACGTAACTCCGTTTTCCTATTATAATATATTTCTGGAAAGCTTGTAATGAGACGAAGGCCCAGGAATATCATTACATGATTGAATGATAGAGATAGCATATCGTTGGCCTAGTTGCAGCCCATGCGCGTCGTTATGCTCGCGCGGTCCTTAAATTTTCAATCGGACATAACGTTTGCTACGTTACTCTGTTTTATTTACTATAATATGTTTCTAGATAGCTTGTAGAAAGACGAATGGCCTGAAAATTTATTACATCATTGGGTGGTGTAGATAGCATAGCGGAAGACTATTGCAGACCCAGGGTCGTCGTTATGTCCACACGATCGGTAAATATTAAATCGGCCATAATTTTTGATATGTAGCTCTGGCTTTTTATTACTATGTGTTTCTGGAAAGCTTGTAATGAGACGAATGCCCTGGAAAATTAATACGTCAATGGGTGATGTAGATAGCATAGTAGAAGACTTCTTGGACACCTAGGGCCGTTGTTATGCCCGGGCGGTTGTTAAATCTTGAATCGCCCATAACATTTCCTACGTAACTATGTTTCCTTATTATAATAGGGCTTCAGAACGCTTGTAATGGGATGAAGGCCCGGGAATATTATTAAAGGATTGGATGATATAGATTGTACAACATAAGACTACTTGCGACCCAGGGGCGTCGTTATGCCCACGCGGACTTTAAATTTTAAATCGGGCATAACTTTGCTACGTAACTCTATTTTTTTTTCAATAATACGTTTCCAGATAGTTGTAATAAGACAAATGCCCTAAAAAATTATTACATCATTGGGTGATGTAGATAGCATAGCGGAAGACTACTTGCAGACCCAGGGTCGTCGTTATGCCCGCACGGTCAGTAAATATTAAATCGGCCATTACTTTTGATATGTAATTCTGTTTTTTTATTATTATATGTTTCTAGAAAGGTTGTAATGAGACGAAGGCCCTATGAAATTATTACACCATTGGGTGATGCAGATAGCATAGCAGAAGTCTTCTTGGACACCTAGGGCCGCCGTTATGCCAGCAGGGTTGTTAAATCTTAAATTGGCCATAACTTTTCCTACGTAACTCTGTTTCCTTATTATAACATGTTTTCGGAACGCTTGTAATGGGACCAAGGCCCAGGAAAATTATCATACCATTGGATGATATAGATTGTAAAGCGTAAGACAACTTGCGACCCAGGGGCATCGTTATGCCTGCGCGGTCCTTAAATTTTCAATCGGACATAACTTTTGCTACGTAACTCTGTTTTTTTTACAATTTTTTGTTTCTAGATAGCTTATAGAAAGATGAACGGCCTGAAAATTTATTACATCGTTGGGGGATGTAGATAGCATAGCGGAAGACAACTTGGAGACCCACGGTCATAGTTATGTCCACACGATCGGTAAATATTAAATCGACCATAACTTTTGATACCTAACCCTGTTTTTTTTATTATTATATGTTTTTGGAAAGCTTGTAATGAGAAGTAGGCCCTGGAAAATTATTACATCATCGGGTGATGTAGATAGAGTAGCAGAAGACTTCTTGGACACCTAGCGTCGTCGTTATGCCAGCGCGGCCGTTAAATCTCAAATCGGCCATAACTTTATCTACGTAACTCCGTTTTCCTATTGTAATATATTTCCAGAAAGCTTGTAATGAGATGAAGGCCAGGGAATATTATTACACGATTGGATGATACAGATGGCAGAGCGTTGGACTAGTTGCGACCCAGGGGCGTCGTTACGCCCGCGCAGTCCTTAAATTTTCAATCGGGCATATCTTTTGCTACGTACCTCTGTTTTATTTACTATAATATGTTTCTGGATAGCTTGTAGAAAGACGATCGGCCTGAAAATTTATTACATCATTGGGTGATGTAGATAGCATGGCGAAAGATAACTTGGAGACCACGGTCATAGTTATGTCCACACGATCGGTAAATATTAAATCGACTGTAAGTTTTGATACGTAACTCTGTTTTTTTATTATTATACGTTACTGGAAAGCTTGTAATGACGCGAAGGCCCTGGAAAATTATTAGATCATTGGGTGATGTAGATAGCATAGCAAAAGACTTCTTGGACACCTAGGGTTGTCGTTATGTCAACGCGGTCGTTAAATCTTAAATCGGTCATAACATTATCTACGTAACTCCGTTTTCCTATGATAATATATTTCCAGAAAGTTTGTAACGAGACGAAGGCCTAGGAATATTTTTACACGATTGGATGATACAGATAGCATAGCGTTGGACTAGTTGCGACCCAACGGCGTCGCTACGCCCGCGCGGTCCTTAAATTTTCAATCGGACATAACTTTTGCTACGTACCTCTGTTTTATTTACTATAATATGTTTCTGGATAGCTTGTAGAAAGACGAATGGCCTGAAAATTTATTACATCATTGGGTGATGCAGATAGCATGGCGGAAGACAACTTAGAGACCCACGGTCATAGTTATGTCCACACGATCGGTAAATATTAAATCGGCCGTAAGTTTTGATACGTAACTCTGTTTTTTTATTATTCTATGCTTCTGGAAAGCTTGTAATGACACGAAGGCCCTGGAAAATTATTGCATCATTGGGTGATATAGATAGCGTAGTAGAAGACTTCTTGGACACCTAGCGTCGTCGTTATGCCAGCGCGGTCGTTAAATCTCAAATCGGCCATAACTTTATCTACGTAACTCCGTTTTCTTATTATAATATATTTCCAGAAAGCTTGTAATGAGATGAAGGCCTAGGAATATTATTACACGATTGGATGATACAGATGGCATAGCGTTGGACTAGTTGCGACCTAGGGGCGTCGTTACGCCCGGGTAGTCCTTAAATTTTCAATCGAACATAACTTTTGCTACGTACCTCTGTTTTATTTACTATAATATGTTTCTGGATAGCTTGTTGAAAGACGAACGGCCTGAAAATTTATTACATCATTGGGTGATGGTGATAGCATAGCGGAAGACTACTTGGAGACCCAGCGTCGTTTTTATGTCCACACGATCGTAAATATTTCGTCGGCTATAACTTTTGATACGTAACTCTATTTTTTTATTATTATATGGTTCTGGAAAGCTTGTAACGAGAGTAAGGCCTTGGAAAATTATTATATCATTGGGTGATGCAGGTAGCGTAGCGAAACACTTCTTGGACCCCTAGGGTTATCATTTTGCCAGCGCGGTCGTTAAATCTTAAATCGGCTAGAACATTATCTACGTAACTTTGTTTTCCTGTTATAATATATTTCCAGAAAGCTTGTAATGAGACAAAGGCCCAGGAATATTATTACAAGATTGGATGATACAGAAAGCATAGCATTGGACAGTTGCCACCCAGGGGCTTCGTTATGCCCGCGCGGTCCTTAAATTTTGAATCGGACATAACTTTTATACGTAACTCTGTTTTATTTACTATAATATGTTTCTAGGTACCTTGTAGAAAGACGAATGGCCTGAAAATTTATTACATCATTGGGTACTGTAGATAGCATAGCAGAAGACACCTTAGAGACCTAGGGTCGTCGTTATGTCCACACGATCGGTAAATACTAAATAGGCCATAACTTTTGATACGTAGCTCTATTTTTTTGTTATTATATGTTTCTGGAAAGCTTGTAATGAGACGAAGGTCCTGAAAAGTTATTACATCATCGGGTCATGTAGATAGCGTAGCAGAAGTTTTCTTAGACACCTAGGGTCGTCGTTATGCTAGCACGGCCGTTAAATCTCAAAATCGGCCATAACTTTTTCTACGTAACTCTGTTTCCTTATTATAACCGGTTTTCGGAACGCTTGTAACGGGACGAAGGCCCAGGAAAATTATTACACCATTGGATGATATCGATTGTACAGCGTAAGACTACTTGCGACCCAGGGGCGTCGTTATGCCCACGTGGTCCTTAAATTTTGAATCGGACATAATTTTTTCTACGTAACTCTATTTCTCTAACAATAATACGATTCCAGATAGGTTGTAATAAGACGAATGCCCTGAAAAATTATTACATCATTGGGTGATGTAGATAGCATAGTGGAAGACTGCTTGGAG
>QLOD02164111.1:0-12837 GCA_003260245.2 Sideroxylon spinosum
GTAGTCTTCCGCTATGCAATCTCCCACACCCAATGACGTAATAATTTTCAAGGGCTTTCGTCTTGTTACAAGCTTTCCAGAAACATATTATAATGTTAAAACGGAGTTACGTAGCAAAAGTTATATCCGATTTAAAATTTAACGACTGCGCGGGAGTAACGACGGCCCTGGGTCTCCAAGTATTCTTACGCTATGCTATCTGTATTTTCTAATGATGTGATAATTTTCTAAGGCCTTCATCTTATCACAAGCTATCTAGAAACATATTATAATAAGAAAACGGATTTACGTAGCAAAAGTTATGTCCAAGTTAATGTTTAACAACCGTGTGGGCATAACAACAACCTTTGGTCTCCACTTAATCTTACGCTATGTTATCTGTATCATCCGATGATGTACTAAATTTCCATGGCTTTCGTCGCATTACAGGCTTTGCAGTAATATATTATATTAACAAAACAGAGTTACGTAACAAAAGTTATGTCCGATTAAAGATTTAACGACCGCACGGACTTGATGACGACCCCTGGCCTCGTTATGTTATTTACATCACCCAATGATATAATAATTTTTTTGAGCATTCATCTTCTTACAATTTTTCCAAAAACATACTGTAATAATAAAATGGAGTTAAGTTGCAAAGGTTATGTCCGATTTAAAATTAACGACCGCGCGGGCACCACAACGCCCCTAGGTGTCCAACTAGTCTTACGCTATGTTATCTGTATCATCCAATGATCTATTTTCATGGCCTTCATCTCGTTGCAACCTTTACAAAAACACATTGTAATAAGAAAATAGGATTATGTAGCAAAAATTATGGTTGATTTAAAAATTACCTATCATGCAGGCATAACGACAACCAAAGGTCTCCAAGTAGTCTTCTGCTATGCCATCTACATCACCCAGTGATGTAAAATTTCCCAGAGCCTTCATCTCATTATAACTTTACAGAAACATACTATAATAACAAAACAGAGTTACGTAGAAAAAGTTATGTCCGATTTAAAATTTAACGACCGCACAGGCGTAATGACGCCCCTGGGTCTCCAAGTAGTCTTACGTTATGCTACCGGTATCATCCAATGATTTTATAACTATCCAGGGCCTTCGTCTCATCGCAAGCTTTCCGTAAACACATCATAATAGGAAAACGAAGTTACATAGCAAAAGTTATGGCCGATTTAAGAATTACTGACCGCGCGAGCATAACAACGACCGTAGGTTTCCAAGTAGTCTTCCGCTATGCTATCTACGTCATCCAATGATGTAACAACTTCCCAAGGCCTTCATCACATTACAAGATTTCCGGAAACATATTATAATAACAAAACGGAGCTACGTAGCAAAAGTTATGTCCGATATAAAATTTAACGACTGCGCAGGCATAACGACGATCCTGAGTCTCCAGATAGTGTTACGTTATGCTATCTGTATAATCCAATGATGCGACAAATTTTCAGGGCCTTGATCTCATCGCAAGGCATCCAGAAACATATTATAGTTAGAGAACTGAGTCACGTAGCAAAAGTTTTGCTTATTTAAGATTTATCGACCGCACGCCCATAACAACGACCCTAGGTCTCCAAGTAGTCTTCCGCTATGCTATCTACTTCACCAGATGATGTAATAATTTTTCAGGGCCTTTATCTCAGTACAAGCTTTCTTAAAACATTTTCTAATAAGAAAATGGAGTTCCGTAGCTATAGTTATGGCCGATTTAAGATTCAACAGCCACGCGGGCATAATGACGACCCCAAGTCTCCAAGTAATCTTCCGCTATGCTATTTACATCACCCATTGATGTAACACTTTTCCAGGGCCTTCATTCCATTATATTAAAAAAATGGAGTTACGTAGTAAAAGTTATGTCCGATTTAAAATTTAACGACGTGCACGCATAACGATGCCCCTGGGTCTCCAAGTAGTCTTTCGCTATGCTATTTGTATCATCCAATGAGTTTATAATTTTCCAGGGCCTTCGTCTCATCGCAAGCTTTCCATAAACAAAGCATAATACGAAACGGGAGTTACGCAGCAAAAGTTATGGCCGATTTAAGATTTAACGACCGCACTGGCATAACGACGACCCTAGGTGTCCAAGTAGTCTTCCGCTATGCTATCTACGTCATCCAATGATGTAATAATTTCCCAGGCCCTTCATCTCATAACAAGCTTTCTAGAAATATATTATAATATCAAAACGGAGTTATGTAGCAAAAGATCTAGCCGATTTAAGATTTTAATGACCGCGTGGGCATAGCGACGACCCCAGGTATCCAAGTGGTCTTCCGCTATGCTGTTTACATGACTCAATGATGTAATAATTTTTCAGGGCCTTCCTCTTATGACAAGCTTTGTAGAAACATATTATAATAAAAAACAAAGTTACATAGCTGAAGTTATGGCCGACTTAAGATTTAACAGCCGTGCAGGCATGACGACAACCCAGGTCACCAACTGGTGTTCTGCTATGCTATTTACATCACCATTTGATGTAACAATTTCCAGGGCCTTCATCTCATTACAAGCTTTCCGAAAACAAATTATATTAACAAAACGGAGTTAGTAGCAAAATTATGTCCAATTTAAAATTTAACGACCGCGCGGGCATAACGACGCCCCTGGGTCTCCAAGTAGTCATACGCTATGCTATTTGTATCATCCAATGATTTTGTAATTTCCCAAGGCCTTCGTCTCATCGCAAGCTTTCCGTAAACATATCATAATAAGAAAACAGAGTTAGGTAGCAAAAGTTATGGCCGATTTAAGAATTACCGACTGTGCGGGCGTAACGACCACCCTAGGTCTCGAAGTAGTCTTCCGCTATGCTATCTACGTAATCCAATGATGTAACAATTTCCTAGGGCCTTCATCTCATTACAAGCTTTCCAGAAACATATTATACGAACAAAATGGAGTTACGTAGCAAAAGATCTGGCCGATTTAAGATTTTAACGACAGCGTGGGCATAATGACGCCCCAGGTCTCCAAGTAGTCTTCCGCTATGCTGTTCACATGACCCAATGATGTAATGATTTTTCAGGGCCTTCGTCTTATTACAAGCTTTGTAGAAACATATTATAATAAGAAAACGGAGTTACGTAGCAAAAGTTTTGTCCGATTTAAAATTTAACAAACATGCAGGCATAACGACACTCCTGGGTCTTTGAGTAGTCTTACGCTATGCTAGTATTATCATTCAGTGATGTAATAATTTTCGAGAGCCTTTGTCTCAACGCAAGGTTTCCAGAAACTTATTATAGTAAGAAAACGGAGTTACATCGCAAAAGTTATGGCTGATTTAAGATTTACGGACCGCGCAGGTATAAGGCAACCCTAGTTTTCCAAGTAGTCTTCGGCTATGCTATCTTCTACACCGAATGACGTAATAATTTTGCAGGGCCTTCATCTTGTTACACTCTTTCCAGAAACATATTATAGTAACAAAACGGAGTTATGTAGCAAATGTTATGTCTGATTTAAAATTTAACGACCGCGTGGGAATAACGATGCCCCTAGGTCTCCAAGTAGTCTTATGCTATGCTATTTGTATCTTCCGATGACGTGAAAATTTTCCAGGATCTTCGTCTCATTGCAAGCTGTCCGGAAAGATATTATAATAAGAAAATGGTGTTACACAGCAAAATTTATACCGATTTATGATTTACTGACCGCGCGCCAATAATGACAACCCTAGGTCTCCAAGTAGACTTCTACTATGCTATCTACATCACCAGATTAGGTAATAATTTTCTAGGGCCATCGTCTTATTACAAGCTATCCAAAAACATATTATGAGAAGAAAATGGAGTTACGTAGCTAAAGTTACGGCCGATTTAAGATTTAACAGTCGTGCAGGCATAACGATGACCCTAGGTCTCTAAGTAGTCTTTCACTATGCTATTTACAACACCCAATGATGCAATGGTTTTCCGAGGCTATCTTCTTATTACAAGCTTTCCAAAGACATAATATAATAGGAAAACTAAGTTACGTAGCAAAAGTTATGTCTGATTTAAAATTTAATGCCCATGCCGGTATAACGACGCCCCTGGGTCTCCACTTAGTCTTACGTTATGTTATCTTTATCATCCAGTGATGTAGTAAATTTCCAAGGCCTTCATCTCATTACAGGCTTTGTAAAAATATATTATAATAACAAAAGTGAGTTAGGTAGTAAAAGTTATGTCTGATTTAAGATTTAACGACCGCATGGACATAACGACGACCCCAGGCCTCCATGTAGTCTTCCGCTGTGCTATTTACATCACCCATTGATGTAATTATTTTTCAGGACTTTCATCTTCTTACAATTTTTCCAAAAACATATCTATACAATAAAACACATCCCATTTCAAAGATATCCCTCTCACAAACTATAATCAAAGGTTTAGATTGAATTTTAACTTCCAATCAATGGTTCAGATTTTTACACATCAAACACTCCAGAAAAATTCCGGCCCAAGTGTCTGGATGCGTTTCGAATGAATTGACGTGTTCAGAAAAAGAAGCAGATGAAGAGAAAGGCAATCCTCCATATTAAAAGAGATCGTGAAACCAGGGATTTGATATATGTTTGAGAGAAAAGATAATAAAGAGTAGGACAATCTTTCTAAATTCTACCAAAAGGCTTGCATTGTAACCACATGTATATAAAAATACACACTTCATTGTAAACCCCTCTTAGAGATTCCCTCCTCCATCTCTCTCTCTAGCTTAAAAAAATTTCATGTCAAAATAAAGGAAACACCCTTATATTCATATTACATTCTGGGGTTTGTTTTGGCATATACGCAGGGATTGTTTGATATTGTCTTTATATAAAATTTTTATAATTTTATTTTATTTTCTAATTAAATTTTTTTTCACCAAACACTACGTAATCGTTCAGATTCTTCTTTACCCTTTTCATAATTTTTCCATATTTTCTGATTCTTCATATTGTCTTTCATTTACCCATTAGTTAAAATTCTTTTTTTTCTTTTCCGTAAATACAAACTCCTTCAAAATTCGTGGACAATTTTCTGTGTGTTTAATAAAAATTTTGGTAACTTGTTTAAAATGATCTGTATAATAGAATATAACTTATAATTTGACATTTCTCTCAATCATCACAAAAACCTTACCATGTTATTGCTGCCATCTTTTTCAAATTTTGAAATTTGAAATTCAAATCTATACAATAATATACATTGATAAATATAAGAGTTACTAGAAATTATTTGTGCCTAAAGTAAATTTATTTCATGTGTAAATAGCTCAAATTTAAATTTATAAAATAAACTTACATGAAAAACTACCAAACTAACTTATAAAAGAAAAAATCAATATTTTAAAGATACCAATGTAGTGACAGGAAAACAACTAAAGTGGAAACAAAAATAACAATAATTTCGGCCATTGACCGAATTCAACGATTAAAATAATTCAAATTCAAATTTTTTAAAATTTCATTATTAAATACATTAAAAAATTTCAGTATTAAACTCAAACGGCACAAAAATATAATTTGGTGTAAAAATGAGTGTTTAAAGCTAAAAAAAAAAACTCAAAAAATTCAAAAAAAAAACTTTAAAAGTTTTCACTTTTTTGGTACAAATATAGCTCAACTTTTAAAAAATTTACCAAAATTCGTTGGAACATGGCAAAATTTTAGTTCAGAATTTGAAAACTTTTTGGTACAAATATCAATCTAACTTTTTAAAAATTTACCAAAATTCATTGGAAGTAAAAATAATCTCAAATAAAAATAAACAAATTAAAAAAATTATCCCGATAATTGAGCAAATTCAAAATTAAAAAATTCCAAATTCAAAATTTTTAACAAATTCAAAGAATTTGTGATTGTATGTATTTAATTTAAGTATTAAACACGTTAAAATTGAAATTGTTAAAAAAATAAAACTCTAAAAACATATAAAAATATTAATTTGACACGTAAACAATGGACGTTTGAAACTCAAAAAACTCCAAACAATTTCAAAAGTTTTCACTTTTTGATACAACTATCAATCCATTTTTTAAAAAAATCTACCAAACGACTAATATTTGTACGAAAAGTTTTCAAAATTCTCAATTAAAATTTTACCCTATATCATTTTTATAAATCAAATACAAACATTTAACTATCATTTCAAAATTTTTACACATACACACGAACAAAAACACTCCCCCTATCAGCCCCTCCCCAACGCTCCTCTCTCTTTCTCATACTTCATTTTACACCAAATTATATTTTTGTACCTTTTGAAAGTTTTTTTTTTTTTTTTGATATTTTTCAATTACAATTTCAATTTTAAGTATATACACTTTTACACTCATTGGATTTACTAAAAATTTTGAATTTAATTTATTTTTAATCGTTGAATTTGCTTAATAGCCGAAGTTATTGTTATTTTTCTTTTCATTTTAGTTTTCTTTCTGTCACTACCTTGATATCTTTTAAGTAGTGATTTTTACTTTTACAAGTTATTTTTATAATTTTAAAATTTGATTTATTTACACATGAAATTACATTTGTGTGCCTTCAGGCACAGGTAATTTCTAGTTATAATAATAAAACGGAGTTATGTTGCAAAGGCTAGGTCCGATTTAAAATTTAACGACCACACGGGCACAATGACGTTCCTAGGTGTCAGGTAGTCTTATGCTACGTTATCTGTATCATCCAATGATGTAATAATTTTCCAGGGCCTTCGTCTCCTCGCAAGCTTTCCGGAAACACATCATAATAAGAAAACAGAGTTACATAGCAAAAGTTATGGCCGATTTAAGAATTACCGACCACGCAGGCATAATGACGATCCTAGGTCTCCAAGAAGTATTCTGCTATGCCATCTACATCATCCCATGGTGTAACAATTTCCCAAGGCCTTCATCTCATTACAAGCTTTCCAGAAACATATTATAATAACAAAACGGAGTTACGTTGCAAAAGATCTGGCCGATTTAAGATTTTAACGACTGCATGAGCATAACGACGACCGCAGGTCTCCAAGTAGTCTTCCGCTATGCCGTTTACATGACCCAATGGTGTAATAACTATCAGGTCCTTCATCTTATTATAATAAAAAAACAGAGTTATATGGCAAAAGTTATGTCCGATTTAAAATTTAATAACTGCGCGGACATAACGACGCTCCTGGGTCTCCGAGTAGTCTTAACCTATGCTAGTATTATGATTCAGTGATGTAATAACTTTCGAGGGCCTTTGTCTCATCGCAAGGTTTTCAAAAACATATTATAATAAGAAAACGGAGTTACGTAGCAAAAGTTATGGCCGATTTAAGATTTGTCGACCGCGCGAGCATAACGACGACCCTAGTTCTCTAAGTAGTCTTCCGCTATGCTATCCACTACACCCAATGACGTAATAATTTTCAAGGGCCTTCATCTTGTTACAAGCTTTCCAGAAACATATTATAATGACAAAACGGAGTTACATAGCAAAAGTTATATCTGATTTAAAATTTAACGACCGCGCAGGAATAACGACGCTCTTGGGTCTCCAAGTAGTCTTACAGTATGGTATCTGTATCTTCCAATGATGTGATAATTTTCTACGGCCTTCGTCTCATCGTAAGCTATTCGAAAACATATTATAATAAATAAATGAAGTTATGTAGCAAAAGTTATGTCCGATTTAAAATTTAATGACCGCGTGGGCATAACAACGCCCCTGGGTGTCCACTTAGTCTTGTGCTATGTTATTTGTATTATCCAATGATGTTCTAAATTTCCAAGGCCTTCGTTGAATCACAGGCTTTGCAAAAATATATTATAATAACAAAATTGAGTTACGTAGCAAAAGTTAGGTCCGATTTAAGATTTAACGATCGTACGCACATAACGACGACCCCAGGCCTCCATGTAGTCTTCTGCAATGCTATTTACATCACCAAACAATGTAATAATTTTTTAGGGCAATCGTCTTCTCAAAATTTTTCCAAAAGCATGCTATCATAATAAAACGGAGTTACATTGTAAAAGTCATGTCCGATTTAAAATTTAACGACCGTGTGGGCACCATAACGCCCTTAGGTGTCCAAGTAGTCTTACGCAATGTTATTAGTATCATCCAACGATCTAATAATTTTCCAGGGCCTTCGTCTCATCGTAACCTTTATATAAACACATTGTAATAAGAAAGTAGAGTTATGTAGCAAAAATTATCGTCAATTTAAAAATTACCGATCGTGCTGGCATAACGACGACCCAAGGTCTACAAGTAGGCTTCCGCTATGCCATCTACATCACCCAGTGACGTAACATTTCCAAGGGCCTTCATCTCATTACAAACTTTCCAGAAACATACTGTAATAACAAAACAGAGTTACGCAGAAAAAGTTATGTCCGATTTAAAATTTAACGATCGTACGGGCATAACAACGCCCCTGGGTCTCCAAGTAGTCTTACGCTATGCTATATGTATCATCCAATGATGTTATAGATTTCCAGGGCCTTCATCTCATCGCAAGGTTTCCAGAAACATATCATAACAAAGAAACGAAGTTACGTAGTGAAAGTTATGGCCGATTTAAGAATTACCGGCCGTGCGGGCATAGCGACGACCCTAGATCTCCAAGTAGTCTTCTGCTATGCTATCTACATCACCCAATGATTTAACAATTTCAAAGGGCCTTCATCTCATTACAAGCCTTGCAGAAACATATTAGAACAAGAAAACAAAGTTACATAGAAAAAGTTATGTCTGATTTAAGGTTTAACGACCGTGCGGGCATAACGACGGCCCTGGGTCTCCAAGTAGTCTTACGCTATGCCATCTGTATCATCTAATGATGTGATAATTTTCCAAGGCCGTCATCTCATCGCAAACTTTCTAGAAACATATTATAACAAAAAAGCAAAGCTACGTAGTAAAAGTTATGCCGATTTAAGATTTAACGACTGCGCACACATAATGATGACCCTAGGTCTCCAAATAGTCTTCTGCTATGCAATCTACAACACCAGATGATATAATAATTTTACAGGGCCTTCGTCTCATTACAGGATTTCCAAACACATATTATAATAAGAAAATGAAGTTCTGTAGCTCAAGTTATTGCTGATTTAAGATTTAACAGCTGTACAGGCATAACGACGACCCTAGGACTCCAAGTAGTCTTCCGCTATGCTATTTACATCACCCATTGATGTAACAATTTTCCAGGGTCTTCATCTCATTACAATCTTTCCAGAAAAAAAATTATATTAACAAAACGGAGTTACGTAGCAAAAGTTATGTCCGATTTAAAATTTAACGACTGTGCGGGCATAACAACACCCTTGGGTCTTCAAGTAGTCTTACGCTATGCTATCTGTATCATCTAAATAATTTTTTAATTTTCTAGGGCCTTCGTCTCTTCGCAACCTTTCCGTAAACACATCATAATAAGAAAACGGAATTACGTAGAAAAAGTTATGGCCGATTTAAAAATTTTAAACCGTACGGGCATTACGACGACCCTAGGTCTCCAAGTAGTCTTCCGCTATAGTATCTACGTCATCCAATGAAGTAGCAATTTTGCAGGGCCTTCATCTCATTACAAGCTTTCCAGAAACATATTATAATAACAAAACGAAGTTATGTAGCAAAAGATCTAGCCGATTTAAGATTTTAGCGATAGCGTAGGCATAACGAACACCCCAGGTCTCCAAGTAGTCTCCCGCTATGCTGTTTACATGACCCAATGATGTAATAATTTTCTAGGGCCTTTGTCTTATTACAAGCATTGCAGAAACATATTATAATAAGAAAACAGAGTTACATAGGTAAAGTTATGTCCGATTTAAAATTTGATGCCCGAGCGGGCGTAACGACGCTCTTGGGTCTTTGACTAGTCTTACGCTATGCTAATATTATCATTTAGTGATGTAATAATTTTTGAGAACCTTTTTCTCATCACAAGGTTTCCAGAAACATATTATAATAAGAAAACGGAGTTACGTGGCAAAAGTTATGGCCGATTTAAGATTTACCGACCGCACGGGCATAAGATAACCCTAGTTCTCCAAGTAGTCTTTGGCTATGCTCTCTACTACACCCAATGATGTAATAATTTTCCAAGGCCTTCATCTTATTACAAGCTTTCCAGAAACATATTATAATGACAAAATGGAGTTATGTAGCAAAAGTTATGTCCGATTTAAAATTTATCGACGGCGCGGGAATAACGATGCCCTTGGCTCTCCAAGTAGTCTTACACTATGCTATCTGTATCTTCCAGTGATGTGATAATTTTCTAGGGCTTTCGTCTCATTGTAAGTTGTTTAGAAACATATTATGATAAGAAAACGGAGTTACGTTGCTAACGTTATACCGATTTAAGATTTACCGACCGCGCGCCCATAATGACGACCCTAGGTCTCCAAGTAGTTTTCCGCTATACTATCTACATCACCAGATTAGGTAATAATTTTCTAGGGACATCTTCTTATTACAAGCTATCCAAAAACATATTATGAGAAGAAAACGGAGTTACGTAGCTAAAGTTACGGCCGATTTAAGATTTAACAGCTATGCGGGTATAACGACGACCCCATGTGTCCTAGTAGCCTTTCGCTATGCTATTTACAACACCCAGTGGTGTAATGGTTTTTCAAGGCCTTCTTCTTATTACAGGCTTTCCAGAAATGTAATATAATAGGAAAACTGAGTTAAGTTGCAAAAGTTATGTCTGATTTAAAATTTAACGCCCGCGCAGGCATAACGATGCCCCTGGGTCTCCACTTAGTTTTACGTTATGTTATCTGTATCATCCAGTGATGTAATATATTTCCAGGGCCTTCGTCTCATTATATGCTTTGCAAAAATATATTATAATAACAAAACTGAGCAAAAGTTATGTCTAATTTAAGGTTTAACGACCGCACGGATATAACGATGACCTCAGGCCTCCATGTAGTCTTTTGCTATGCTATTTACATCACCCAATGATGTAATTACTTTTCAGGGCATTCGTCTTCTTACGATTTTTTCAAAAAAATGTCTATACAATAAAACACATCCCATTTCAAAAATATCTCTCTCACAAACTATAATCAAAGGTTTAGATTGAATTTTAACTTCCAATCAGTGGTTTAGATTTTTACACATCAAACACTTCAGAAAAATTCCCACCTAAGTGTCCGGATGCATTTTGAATGAATTGACGTGTTCAGAAAAAGAAGCAAATGAAGTGAAAGGCAAAGCCAAGGATCTGATAGATTTTTGAGAGAAAAGATAATAAAGAGTACGACCATCTTTCTAAATTCTACCAAAAGGCTTGCATTGCAGCCACATGTATATAAAAATACACACTTCACTGTAAACCCCTCTCAGAGATTCCCTCCTCCATCTCTCTCTTTAGCTTAAAAAACTTTCATGTCAAAACAAAGGCAACACCCTTATATTCATGTTACATTTTGGGGTTTGGTTTGGCATATACGCAGGGATTGTTTGATATTGTCTTTGTATAAAATTTTTATAATTTTATTATATTTTCTGATTAATTTTTTTTTCCACCAAACACTACAGAATCCTTCAGATTCTTCTTTACCCTTTTCATAATTTCCCCATATTTTCTGATTCTTCATATTGTCTTTCTTTTACCCTTTGGCTAAAATTCTTTTTTTCTTTTCCGTAAATACAAACTCCTTCAAAATTTGTGGACAATTTTTTGTGTGTTTAATAAAAATTTTGGTAACTTTTTTAAAGTGATCGATATAATAAAACATAACTTATAATTTGACATTTCCCTCAATCATCAGAAAAACCTTACCACGTTATTGCTGCCATCTTTTTCAAAATTTGAAATTGGAAATTCAAATCTATACAATAAAACACATTGGTTAACATAACAGTTACTAGAAATTATTTGTGCCTAAAGGCACAGAAATATAATTTCATGTGTAAATAGCTCAAATTTAAATTTATAAAGTAAACTTACTTGAAAAACTATATAACTTATAAAAGAAAAAAATCAATATTTTAAATATACCAATGTTGTGACAGAAAAACAACTAAAGTGGAAAGAAAAATAACAATAATTTCGGCCATTGAGCAAATTCAACGATTAAAATAGGACAAATTAAAATTTTTTAAAATTTCAGCATTAAATACATTAAAATTGAAATTGTAAGTAAAAAAAACAAATCTCAAACGGCACAAAAATATAATTTGGTGTTAAAAAGAGTGGTTAAAGCTTAAAAAAAAAAAAAAGAAAACTCAAAAAATTCCAAGAAAAACTTTAAAAGTTTTCACCTTTTTCGTACAAATATCAGGTCAACTTTTAAAAAATTTTCCAAAATTCGTTGGAACATGGCAAAATATTAGTTCAGAATTTGAAAACTTTTTGGATTTTGTAAAAATTTTTGGTACAAATATCAGTCCAACGTTTTAAAAAATTTGCCAAAATTCGTTGGGAATAAAAATAATCTCAAATAAAATAAACAAATTAAAAAAATAATCCCGATTATTGAGCAAATTCACGATTAAAAATATTTCAAATTCAAAATTTTTAAGAAATTCAAAGAATGTGAGAGTGTATGTATTTTAATGTAAATATTAAACACGTTAAAATTGAAATTGTAAATAAAAAATAAAACGCTAAAAATGTATAAAAATATTAATTTGACATGTAAAAAATGGACGTTTGCAACTTAAAAAACTCCAAACAATTTCAAAAGTTTTCACTTTTTTGATACAACTATCAATCCATTTTTTTAAAGAATCTACCACATGACTAATATTTGTACCAAAAGTTTTCAAAATTCTCAATTAAAATTTTACCATATATTATTTTTATAAATCAAATACAAACATTTAACTATCATTTCAAAATTTTTACACAT
>QLOD02164120.1:0-12834 GCA_003260245.2 Sideroxylon spinosum
CAATAATATTAAACTTTATTTATCGATTTAGTTGTATATATTGTTGAATTTGCATGAGATTTAATTTGATTGATCTTATAACAAGAACAATATTTATGAAGGGGGTAACATAAAACTTAGGCTTGGGAAATATTTTGTTCAATAAAACTTATTAATTAAAGGGATGAGTACATTCTGGGATTACGCACCAGATCGTACACCATGGATTAGGCCTGGGAATTTTTTTTTGGTTTCGTTCTAAGACCATAGACTAAACTTACTGAGTACCTGGCCCATAGTATGTGATATTATATGATGATGACTGTTTGGATAATAATTAGGTATAAGACTACGGGGTCATAGTTTACAAGATGTTAAAGTTTAGTTTTTATCCTATGGGTTAAATGTGAATATGTGGATCTTTTTATGAAATTTATAAATATTGCACATGGAATGGTTTGAAGTGTAAATTTTTATACTAAATAAGAAAATAATTTTATAAATGCATTTCTGTGCACATGTGAAATTTAATGCTCACCCCTGCTATAGTTTATGTTGCAGAAACAGGGGAACGCAATGAACCTGTGAGTTAATTAGTCGGTCTTGTATTTTCTTACTGATTTTATTCATTTTACTTTCATATTTGAACTGTAAACCTTGAGATAATTTGGATTTTGGGCCTGTATTTATGGCGTTTGGTTTTGTAGCTCTCAAGTGGCATCATTAAGACTTTCGGATATTTTATTTCAAAATATTGATTATTTATGCGTATTTTCTCTGATATAGTTATGTTTATGTGGTTTGATGATTATTTGTGGGTTTTGTCCCCACGTTCCCGGGTCTTGGATTTTAGGGTGCGACAACTTGGTATCAGAGCCTAAGTTTAAGAATACTTATTAATAATTGGAGATTTTGTGATTTTGGGATTATGTGCTTTGGGAGGTGATACATACGGTTAGATGTTTAGAGTTTTGAACTTTTTATTAAAAGATAAAATTTTGTTTTCTTTGTTTCTAGCTTGATGCCAACCAAAGTTGAGCCACTAGCTAGGGGCAAAGGTCGTGGACGACCTAGAGGTCGCAAGGTTCTGGTTGATTTTGACCGTGGTCGTGGCCAGGGAACTCAGGCTAGTTTGGGCCACGGGGATCCAGATAGGGATGTTCATCTAAAGTTAACTCGCAGGTAGGGGTATAATCGGAGTTGCTGGGTTTGAGGCCCTGCTAGGGGTAACGCTAGTGCCACAGTAGAAGGAGGTGCAGTCTGGATAGCCTTTGACCTAAAATTTAATTTTTATTGCTATTAACTACAATTTCTAATTATTTTATGTGTTTTGTTATGATTTCAAGATATTTATAAGAGCTTGTTCTTTTGTGTAGATGATGTAATAAAAAGCTAAGAAAATGCTAGAAACTAATTCAAAGGACAAAGGAGTTCAAATCAGGAGAAAATGAGCAAGAGAAGCAGAATTAAGGCTAGCATCCGGATGCCATCAAGATGTAGTAGCCCGAGTTCCCATTTTTTAAGTTGAAAAGGTCCTCTTTAGGTCCTAGCGTCCAAACACCGTGCTCTGACAACTTAGTTTTAGGGTTTTCAAGGTTTCTTTATAAATATCCAACATGTTTCTAACTTTTATACAGCCGTTTTTTACTTTTTAGTTCATTTTTCTTTCATTTCTTCCTTGTTTAGATAGCATTCTTGAGCGTTTATATTGAAGTTTTGGATTGCAAAGTAGTTTTCTTTCAACACAAGTGCAGTTTTTTCTCCAATGGAGTTTACTTCTCTTACTCTCTTTTCTATTTACTGTTTTGTTTATTATTCGTCATGGTAGAGTAGATCTTATCTTGGTTAAACCCATCAATGATGGATGGATCATTATTTTATGTTGTTGCCTAGGAATTTTAATAGTTTTGATCCATTAGGGTAGTTTTAGGTTATTCTTCTTCTATTTTTTAAAAACAATAAGATTAAAAAAAAATATTCCTTTTCCTTCTACGTCCAGATGCCATCAGGACTACAAAATCCAGTATGCTTTTTCTTTAGCTTACGAAAATTTGGGAAGGAGGGGAAACAGGTAGATTTACGCATTCCAACTTTGTGAATCCACTCTTTGTACGCTCAGACCTTGTAGTCAATCTTTCTTCTGTTTCTTTTACTTCTTTGTCATCTCCTACACCAGAAAAGGCTGATAGGAACGATGGAGGAAATTGTCAATTTTAAAAAGCCAACGATGGGCTATCTAAGGCACCTCCTGCAAGGTTATTGAGAGCACCTTCTGCGAGGTTACTGAGAGACTACTTACAATAGGAAAGACATACACCTGAATCATGCATTGTTTGGCTTGAGGACCAATAGGCTTTAAGCTTGGGATGATCTAACTTCTTCCTTCCTTCCACAATATGGATTCACAAAATCCTTACGATCATCTAAATTGATTTTGAAATATCTGTGTGACTTTTAGAGATCAGACTTGTCCTATAGAACTTGTCATTCTTACACTCTTTACATTTCCCCTAAAAGACAAGGCAACTAGGTGGCTCAAATTTTTACCAAACTCTATACACACCTAGGACGATATGCAGGTAATGTTTTTGAAAAAATTCTTTCCACCTCATAGAACTGATAAGATCCACAATAAAATTTCAAACTTTACCCCACAACCGGGAGAGACATTCAACCAGTGTTAGGAAAGGCACAAAACTTTCATTCACTATTGTCCTCACCATAGTATTAAGTTGTGAGTGATAACTAGTCACTAAGAGACCATGGCTATTCGGGAGCCAATGGTGCTGGAATAGGAGAAAAGAAAGGCAGAGGCAGTGGGTTAGAAAAAGAAAATGTTGATATTGTAGAAGATAGTTCAACTGGTAAAGAGAAAGGTAATGAAGACAAACAACTCAGACTCAGAGAGCTCTTTCTCTTGGGCGCCTATAAGGAACAAATAGTAGGACAAAGAAGATAGACAAAAGAAGTAAAAATATCGAAAATGTTTAATGTGAAAAAATAAGAGCAACAAGTTCATAACGATAAAATTTATTTTTTAATGGGGGTATAAATGGTCATGGAAGGTTATGATAAAAAATAAGGAATATAACATAGGAGATAAAAGAAAAATAAAAAAATTTACTTGCCAGTGTTCAACGAGTTGCACACATAAGAGGCCTCGGTTATCAAGGAACCAACTGAAAGAGAAAGGTATAGAAGTAGGAGAAGGCAATGAGCTAGAAGAAGAGAGACAAAAATTATACTGACTATGGTAGAAGATAGGTCAACTCGTAAAGGGAAAGATAAAGTAATGGAGACGAACAATTCAAACTCAGACAGTTCTTTCTCTTGAGGTTCTAAAAGGAATAGGCACTGAGTTAAAGTAGATAAAAGAACAAGGTAGAAACATGTAAAATTGTTAAATAGGAAAGCACTAGTAACAAGTTCATGGTGATAAAAATTTATTTTTTAATAGGGTGTAAGTGAGCGTGAAAGGTGTTGACAAAAATGGGGAATATTGCATATAAAAAGAAGAACAAATTTGCTTGCCAATATTGAAGTTGTTGCACAAGTAGGAGACCTAGTTATCAGGTGGGACAGGAATAGAACAAGAGAAAAAAGAAGGCGGTGGGTTAAAGGAAGAAGAGAGTTACTATGATACTGATTATTGTAGAACATGGCTCAACTAGCAAAGGAAAATGTAAAGCAATGGAGACTGACAACTCTTTCACCTAGGATTCTAAAAAGAATAGACAATGAGTTAAAGAAGATAAAAGAGATGATGCAGAAACTAATACAGTTAATCTGAGAAGATAGTGGTAGCAAATTCATGGTGATAGAAATATATATTTTAATAGGATGCAAGTGACCATGGAAGATGATGATTAAAAGAAAGAAATACAGCAGAGGAGATAAAGGAACAAAATTTGCTTACCAAAATTCAAAGTGTTGCACAAGTAAGACTCTTATTAATTCGGGAACCAACTAAAGAAGAATAGCGCAAGAATAGAAGAAACGAAAAGAAGAGGTGATAGGCTAGAAGAAGAATAGAGAAATACTATGATATTGATTATGGTAGAAGATGGCTCAACTGGTAATGGGAAAGGTAAAGCATTGGATATGAACAGCTCAGACTCGGATCGCTATTTCTTTTAGGGCTATAAAATGAGCAGATAGTGGGTTAAAAAAATATAAGGGAAGAAGAAAAACGTCTAATGGGATTAATATGGGAAGATAGTGGCAGTAAGTTCATAGTGATAAAAGTTTAACTTTAACGGAATGCTGGTAGGCATGGAAGTTGATGATAAAAAAGGAAAAATTATAACACATTAGGTAGAAAAACAAAATTTATTTCTTAATATTCAAGGTAAGAGGCCTTGGTTAAAATGTAACAAATTGAAGAAGCATGGTGTAGGAATAAAAGAAGATACAAAAGGAGCAGTGGGTTATGACAAGAAGAAAGAGATTTACTGCAATACTAATTCTGGTAGATGATAAAAGAGATGTACTACAATACTAATTCTGGTAGATGATAACTCAACTAGCAAAAAGAAAGGCAAAGCAATGGAAATGAATAAACCAGACACAGAAAACTCCTTCGCTTGGGCTTCTATAAGGATCAGATAATGGGCTAAAAAAGATAAAAGAGATGACAAAGAATCATCTAATAAGGTTAATGTTTGAAGATAGTGGTAGTAAATTCATAGTGATTGGAATTTATACTTTACTGGGGTGCAAGTGACATGGAAGGTGATGATCAAAAGGAAAAAATAAAATTAAAAAAATAAAAAAACAAAATTTTCTTGAAAATGTTCAATGTGTTGTATAAGTAAGTGGCCAAGTTATGAGGGAACCAACCAAAGAAGAATGGTATAAGAATAGAAGAAGAGAAATGAGGAGATAGTGGTTAAAAGAAAAAGAGGGAAAGATACTATGATCCTGATTATTGTATAAGATAACTCAACTGGCAAAAGAAAAAGTAAATTAATGGAGATGGATAGCTTAGACATGAACAACTATTCCTCTTGGGGTTCAAAAAGGAACAGATAGTGGGTTAAAGACCATGAAGGGGACACAACAAATGCATCTAAAGGGGATAATGTGAAATTTTAATTTGGTATAATTGAAAATTGAGCATGGAAAGTGATGAAAATTTTCTTCTCAATGATTTAAGGCGTTGCACAAGTGAGGGGCCTTGGTTATCAAAGAATAAACTAACAAGAATGGTTTAGGAAATGAAAAACAGAAATGAGAAGGTAGTGGATTAGAAGAAGAAGAGGAGAGGGAGATATGCTATGATGATGATTATCAGAAAATATATGTCAGCTAGTAAAGGGAAAGAGAAGACAATGGAGACAGATAACCAGACTTGGAGAGCTATTTCTCCTGGTTCTAAAGGGAACAAACACTGGGTCAAAGATGAAAAAGGGGATGAGTTAGAAACATCTAAAAATGATAATGTGGGAAGATAATGGGAGTAAGTTCATGGCAATAAATATTTTTATTAATGGAGTGCAAGTGAGCATAGACGGTGATGAAAGAAAGGAAAAAATGTAACACATGAGATATAAGAAAAAAAAAAATTTACATACCAATGTTCAAAATGTTGTAGAAGTAAGGGGTCTGGTCATCAGTAAGCCAACTCAAGAAGGTTAAGGCAAGAATAGAACAAGAAAATGGAGGAGGTGGCGGGTTAGAAGAAAAAAAGAGAAGTACAATCTAATTATGGTAGAACCGAGCTCAACTAGCAAATGGAAAGGGAAAGAAATGAAAATGAATAGCTTAAACGTAGACAACCATTTCTTTAGTAGTTACAAAAGGAATAGACAACGGGTTAAATGAGATAAGTGGATGACGTAGAAACATCTAAACAGACTAATATGGAAGATAGTGGCAGCAACTTCATGAAAATAAAAATTTATTTTTTATTGAAGCACAAGGAAGTAGCAAGTTCATGCTAATAAAAATTTATTTTTTAATTGGGTACAAAGGAGTATGGAAGGCGACGAATAAAAAGAATGCATAAAACACATGAGACAAAAGAACAAAATTTACTTACTAATGTTCAACATGTTGCACAAGTAAGATGTTTGGTTATCAGGTCACCAATTGAAGAAGAATGGAGCAAGAATGGAGGAAAATGAATGAGGTGGAGGTGGGGGGCTAGAGGAAGAAGAGAGAGAAATACTATGATGCTGATTATGGTAAAAGATAGCTCAACTGGCAAAGGGAAAGCTAAAACAATAAAGATAAATCGCTCAAACTTAGATAACCCTTTCAATTGGGGTTATAAAAAGGAACAAACAGTGGGTTAAAGATGATAAAGAGATAAGGCACAAACATCTAAAAAGATTGATGTGGATAGATAGTGGCAACAAGTTACTGGTGATAACTATTGAGTTTTTAAAGAGGTGCAAGTGAGCATGGAAGGTAATGAAAAAAAAAAAAGGAATATAATTGTGAAAAAAGAAGAGAATATAGTTTTTTGAATGATTGTTTACCCAGTTTGGTTGTCAATGGTTGTTTTTTATAATCATATGATAAGGACTGTTCGAATTACCTAGACATCGATACATCAACTCTCGATACATGTACATGAATCTACACTAATGTTTTGGAATAACTACATACATTTTCCAACACTCCCCCTCAAGCTATTAAATTGATATTTTCCATTCCCAGCTTGGATATATTTGTTTGAAACTTTGTACTACTCAAGCCTTTGGTGGGCACATCTACAAGTTGTTGATCAATAAACACGTAAGGTGTATAAACCAAGCCACTGTCTAGCTTCTCCTTGATAAAGTGTTGATCCACTTCAATTTGCTTTGTTAGAGCATGTTGCACAAGATTATGTGCTATGTTAATTATAGATTTATTATCACAATAAAGTCTCATATGGCCATTCCATCGAACCTTTAAATCACTTTAAGATGACTTTTAGCCATAATAGTTCACAAATGCTATAAATCATCGCTTTAAACTTTTCTTTAGCACTGGATCTTGCCACTTTCTTACTTTTCCATGTCACAAGATTCCCACCATGGATTGTACAATAACTGGAAGTTGATATTCTATCTGTCACTGATCCGGTATAATATATATCTATATAAGCTTCAAGTATTAGCCTTATGCTTCTTTTGAACAAAATTCCTTTTCTTGAGTTCCTTTAAGATAATGTTGCACTCAATTTATGGCTTGCATGTGAACTTACTTTGGGATTATGCATAACTGATTATTCATACTGACTGCATAAGCTATATTAGGCCTTATGCGAAAAAGATAAATGAGTCTTCCCAGCAAGTGTTGATACATCTCTTTATCCACCGAATCATCCTCCTCAACTTCTCTAAGCTTATGATTAGAATCTATTAGTGTGCTTGTTGGTTTACATGCCTATTTTCTCATCTCTTTCAGTTGATCTGATTAGGAAATAAAGATTCCCCGCCTTAAGTGTGCAGTTTCAATCTCTAGGAAGCACTTTAGCCTTTCTAATTCTTTGATCTTGAATTCTTTAGCCAAACATTGTCTTGAGAATTCTTTTTCCTTTTTATCGTCATCGGTTAAAATTGTATCGTTTACATATATTAGAAGAATTATGAGTTCCCCTAAGCTTGAGTGTTTGACAAATAATCTATGAATCCTTTTATTTTGTTTGTACCAAATGCCTGTCATAATTTCTGCCAACCTTCTAAACCACGCCCTTAGAGCCAACTGAAGAATAAAAAACTTCGTGTTCTAATATTCAAGGTGTTGCACATGAAAGAGGCTTAATTATTTGGGAGCCAACTTAAGAAGAATAGTGCAGAATAGAATGAGAAAATAGATGAGGCGATTGGTCAGAAGCAAATGAGAGGGTGATACTATAATCCTAGCTATAGTAGAAGATAGCTCAACTGGCAAAATGAAAGGTAAATCATTGTAGACGGACAGTTCAGATAAGAATAACTCTTTCTCACATGAGATAGAAAAACAAAATTCGCTTGTCAATGATTAAAGGTGTTGCATAAGAGGCCTTGGTTAACAAGAAACTAACTAAAAATGAATGGTGTAGCAATAGAAGAAGAGAAATGAGAAGGCAGTAGGTTAGAAGAAGAAGAAAGAGATAGACTATGATGATGATTATGCAAAAATATAGCTTAGTTGGCAAAAGAAAAAATAAAGTAGTGGTGAAGGATTACCCAAACATGGACAACTCTTTCTCCTAGTGTTCTAAAAAGAACAGACACTAGGTCAAGGTTAAACATCTAAAAAGGTTAATGTGGGAAGACAGTGGTAGCAAGTTCAAAGTGATAAAAATTTAATTATTAAGGGGGTACAACTAACCATGGAATGTGAAGATAAAAATGTGATGAATATAACATAAGAGATAGAAGACAAAATAATCTGCATGCCAACGTTCAAAATGCTGCTCACGTAAGATATCTGGCTATTAGCAAGCCAACTGAAGAGGAATGGTGAATATTTATAAACCAGTACAACAACTAAACTAAGTTCACATCCAAACTTACTAATTTGGTTTCATAACAACAGCACATAAGATAAAAGAAAAAAATTTTCTTGCCAATGTTCAACTGGTAATGGAAAACGTAAAGCAATAGTGACGAATAGCTCAGACTGAAGACCTCTATAAGGAACAAACATCTAACAGGGCTAAAGTGGGAAGACAATGATAGCAAGTTCATGGTGATAAATACTTATTTTTTAATGGGGTGCTAGTGAGCAAGGAAGCTTATGTTAAAAAAAAAAAAAAAAAAAAAGAATCACAAGGAAGATGGAAAACAAATTTTTCTTACCAATGTTTAACGCGTTGCACAATTAATAGGCCTTGGTTATCAAGAAACCATTGAAAAAAGAATTGGGCAAGAATAAAAGAAGAGAAAGGAGGAGGCGATGAGTTAGAAGAAGAGAGTCGAAATTACTATGATGTTGATTATGGTAGAGATAGCTCAACTGGCAACGGAAAAAGTAGATGAAGACTGTTAAAGGAGCCCAACAACATAAAAGAGTAGGGGCCTCAACCATAAAATCTAGGTGTTAAAGTGAGGGACATCCATCTCTTATATCGGGGGAGTGGCTTTTATCACAAGCTGATGTGGGACAACATCTAATAGCCCCCTTCACGTTGGCTGGCACGGACATAGCCTCAACGTGGATAATGGTGAGGCCTAATTTTGGAAACCCACTCTAATACCACGTTAAAAGAGCCCAACAACATATAAAAGTAGGGGCCTCTACCTTTAAACCTAGGTGTTAAGGTGAGGGACGTCTATCTCTTATATGGGGGAAGTGACTTTTATCACGGGCCGATATGGGACAACATCTAACAACCCCCCTGACGTTGGCCAGGGGCCTTAACCTTAAAACCTAGGTGTTAAGATGAGGGATGTCTATCTCTTATATGGGGGGGAGTGACTTTTATCATAGGCCGATATGGGATAACATCTAACAGCCCCCCTCATGTTGGCCGACATGGACATAGGCTCAATATGGACAATTGTAAGGCCCAAACTCTTAGTCCCTCACCTTAAAACCTAGGTGTTAAGGTCAGGGATGTCCATATCTTATATGGGGGTGTGACTTTTATCACAGGCCAATATGGGACAACATCTAGATTTTAATGTTGAGGCCCCTATTCTTATATGTTGTTGGGCTTCTTTAATATGGTATCATAGTGTGTTTTCAAAATTGGGCCCTACCATAGTCCACGTTAAGCCTATGTCCATGCGGGCCAACGTGAGAGAGGTTGTTAGATGTTGTTCCACATCGACCCATGATAAAAGTCATGATAACGTGAGCGAGGTTGTTAGATGTTGTCCCACATCGATCCGTGATAAAAGTCACTCCCCCAATATAAGATATGGACATCCCTCATCTTAACACCTAGGCTTTGAAGTTGAGGCCCCTACTCTTATATGTTGTTGAACTCCTTTAACATGGTATCAGAGCATGGAATCTATGGCCAACACTTGTTTGGAAAGATAGAGAGTGGATCGAATAGTCCAGTTCAACATAAAGGGATCCTTCTTCCCAAGGTGATACACCGCAGGAGAAATGATTGATGTTATCCCACATTGGCCCGTGATAAAAGTCACTCCCCCCATATAAGAGATAGACATCCCTCACCTTGAAACCTAGGTGTTAAGGTGAGGGACGTCCATCTCTTATATAGGGGAACTGACTTTTATCAGGGGTCGATGTGGGGTAATATCTAATAGCCCCCCTCACATTGGCTGGCATGGACATAGCCTCAATGTGGTTAATGGTGAGGCTCAATTTTGAAAACCCGCTCTGATACCATGTTAAAGGAGCCCAACAACATATAAGAGTAGCGGCCTCAACCTTAAAACGTAAGTGTTAAGGCAAGGGACATCCATCTCTTATATGGGGGGAGTGACTTTTATCACGGGCTGATGTAGGACAACATCTAAAAGAGATGACCAGCTCAAACTCGAACAGCTCTTTCACTTGAGTTTCTAAAAGGAATCGACATAGAGTTAAAGAAGAAAAAAGGAATGAGGTAGAAACATCTAAAAAGATTAATGTATGAATGCACTTGTAGCAAGTTCATGACAATAAAATTTTATTTCTTAATGGGGTGTAAGTGAGTATGGAAGGTGATGATAAAAGAGAGGAATATAACACATGATAGAGAAGAACCAAATTTGTTTGCCAATGTTAAAGATGTTGCACAAGTAAGAGGCCTGGCTATTAGGGAACCTGACTGCTCGCAATCATTGTTAATTTTAACTTCATTTCACATCCTTGTTTTGAACATTTTATCAAGTAAAATCCATTCTTCATCATGTGTTTATTAATTATTTTGTTTATGTGTGTTTTCTAGGGAAATGGAAAGAAAACAATCTATGAAAGGCAGTCTGGGAGCTTTAACATGCAAACCAGTAGAAGACCGGGTGAACTTGCAGTGTGCATATGACTGTGAAGCATTATGGGTGCACACGCTAGTGGGCACACGAGAAACTTTTGTTGTGGGTGCTCACGCCATGGGCATCCAACTGTGCTTGCCTGTGGGTGTTCGTCAGGACCAATTTTGCTAGCCTTTCTCTTGGGACTTTCGTCGAGCACTCGTGACTTTTTTTCTAGCATAATTTTGATGTTATTTTAAAATTATAAGATTATTTTTCTACCCTTAATTCTTGTAAGCCTATAAATAGGCCTGATTTCTGACATCACGGGGGCAGCTACATTATGTTATTTCATTAGTGTTAGAGTTAAGGTTTACGCTTTCAAGTTCATTGCTTAGGATCAGCTACATTATGTTTTAAGCATTAGGTTCAATTGAAGTTTCGTAAGGCATTTTCGCTATTTACTCTCCTAGAGTTTTGAATTGTAAGTAACTTACTTTTGTTATTTTGAATTCTAAGCTTCTAGGTTTTTGAGTTCTTCTATTTTCTTTTTTTGTTCTTTTAGTTTTTATTATCTTCTTCTTGTTTTTGCCTTCTGTTTTACATTAATGGATTGCTTACAAGTTTATTTTTCTTCTCAAAGTATAAGTATGTTAGGCTAGGGTTTGTACTTGGTTTCAAGCCATTGAAGGTGGTGTGGTAGTTTGGTGAAGTCAAACGTAAAAGAATATTTTTCAATGAAATATCTTTTTGATTTCTAGTTGGAATCTCATAGTGAGCAAGGACTCTTCCCAAATCAATTCACCCATGTTATAACCATAGCTTGGTTATAAGTTTTCACTTGTGCATGCCAAGTTTTTGGTTCAATGTCTCGGTAAGTTAGAATCATATCTTTCAGAAACCCAAATTAGGTTTTCTTACAAAATCGAATCACTCATTTTATAATTATAGCTTGGTTATGCATGATCATTGATGCATACCAAGTCTTTGATCCAATGGCCTGATGATTTGGAACCTATTTTCATAAATCCAAAACTTGAGATTTTCTCAACAAATCAATTTACGCATGTTACAATTGAAGCCTGGTTATAAGCTAATGCTTGTGCACACTAAATGTTTGATTTAATGTCCCGGTGAGTCCGAAACTATTTTCAAAAGCCTCCATTTACCTTGAGTTCCATAAATAAGATTTAAGGAAATATCTTCCAACCTAGCAACACATGTGCAATTGCTAGGTTGAGTTATTAGTGTGTTTAGTAGACCACTACTATGCCACTACTGGATTTGGCTCGAAGCCAAGATTATCTTAAGTATTTTTATTTGTAGTGTTTTGATCTCAAGTTTGAATCACAACTCCCTTACTCCACCATTCTCGACTCAACTCAAACCTAAGCATCCCATGAATCTAAAGTTAGTTTAAATTAACTTAGGTTCACTTACTAACTAAGAGAATAAGTTCAGAGATTTTAACAAAGCCCCCCTATGGAGATGACCTTGGTTCTGAATCTAAACACATTTCAAGGTCAGTCAAAACCAACTAAAGAACAATAGTACAGGAACAAAAGAAGAGAATGAAGGAGGCAGTGGGTTAAAGAAGAAAGAGAAATACTATGATAGCTCAACTGGAAATGGCAAAGGTAAAGAAATAGAAACAAAATAGCTAATTCTCTTGGGTTCTAAAAAAAACAGACAACAAGTTAAATAAGATAAATGGGAGGAGATAAAAATATCTAAATGAGTTAATATGGGAAGACAATGGTAGCAAGTTCATAGTGATAAAAATTTAACTTTTAATGGGGTGCAAGTGAGCATGGAACTTGATGACAAAAAAAAAAAGAATATAACACATGACATAGAAGAACAGATTTTGCTTCCCAATGTTCAAGGTATTGTAGAAATAAGAAGCGTTAGTTATAAGGGAACAAACTAAAGAAGAGTAGTGCGAGAACAAAAGAAGATACAACAGGAGCGAAGGGTTATAAAAATAAGAGAAAGAAATACTATAATA
>QLOD02164147.1:0-12829 GCA_003260245.2 Sideroxylon spinosum
TGGCTTCTTCATCAGAGAAATTGAAGATGAAAACTCCACTCTTTAGAATGTACAGGTCAATATTTCCAAATGGCTTCGATCTCCTTTCAACAAATTGCTTCATAAACTTAAATGGTAGTTTAGCATTAATAATATATCCTATCAGGGCATTACTCCATTTACCTAATTATTCATGTATTTCATCCCAAGAGAAGGAAATTCTAGGATATGTAGCAGAGCCAATTGACATACCCGAGATACACTCAAGGTGCAACCCGTTGCTCGATTTTGTTACCTTTAAAGATTTGAGCCCATAGGGCCTTTGGGCTTTGCTGCTTGTTCTAAGTTAGCTTGCCAAGTGGCTTTAGCCTAGGAGCTGTTGACAATTTCCTTGGGGGTGATAGCAGAAGCATATAATTGGCTGAGTAAAGAGAAATCCTTTAAGCTGGATGAGTTACAATTTTTTAGGGAAGTTATGGGCTCGTTTAAAGTTACGTTGGGGAGCTTTGAAGAGGATAGGCTTGAAGTTTTTTGAGGATTTGTGGACTTATTTATGGTATTAGCTACTCTGGCTTGTTCTATAATGGGCTTAAAAGTAGGCAGGCCTATGTTCGGCTTTGGGCTAGAAGCAAGATTCTACTGGGAGTAAAAATAATCTATACACCCAATGTCATCATGCGACAAGCAATGTTCTGGAGGTTTTGAGACCAACACATTTGTCAGTAGGGTAGGAGGCACCAAGTGGTGGGAATTTGAAATAAGATCACCACTAGATGGGCTACGTGTCGGAGTATTGTGCAAAGGAGAACGAGGATCAGGTACATGCAAAAGAGCAAACTCACCATGCTCCTTAGATGGTTGAGAATCCACCAAACTACTCAGTGCATGTATTCAACCTTCTGCATCTTTAGATCTGAAATTAAATCCTCTGCATTGGCTTGATTACTCTAGCTCTCCTGAAGCAATAAGGTATTGGAATGAAATAGAGCCAGGAATTGAGAGTGCTCTGTTCTATTTGATAGAACAACTCCTTCCCAATTAGAGATGAGCACGAGGTCTTCTTCATCTAGTGTGGAATGCATGAACCTTCTTTAGTATCTATTGTAGCAAAATTTTTAACTGCTCCTCTTGGCAGATTAAGAGCATCATCCTTACTCAAATAATCTCAGCTTTGAAAATCCAAAAAATTATTACTTTCATGGCATAAGGAATTTTAAATTTTTTTTCTCCTTCTACAAAACTTATAACTTGTCTTCTACCTTTCAAACTGTCTCCCAAAAATCTTTCCTCCACTAAACCAACCATAAATCCATTTGTAGGCAAACTTTGTCATCAGTTCCAAAAGGTATCCTACATCAAGCATATATATATTACTTTCTCCAAGAGGGGTGTTTATAAAGCGGAGGTGATAGCCAAAATTAGTGAATGTTTGTTTGCCTAAACATAAGAAATTTTATAAAGATTCTTCTTTTAATCTGTTGATAATTATTAAGCCAATAAGCAGTTGGGTCACAACCCAGCAAGGAAGGGGAGGGGGTAAATGGGGGAACAAAATGAAAGTGATAATCTAATTCTAGGCTACTTTATCATTAGTTTCCTAAGGCTAACTTACATCAAGAGTATTTTTATTTTTATTTTTTCACCTCCCATTTGAAAATAATGCTGTGGAATGAAACCTAGTGAACCATAATTCTTGCACCAACTATGTAACTGGGGTGCTGCCTATTGGCGGAATGGGGTTGGATTGAAGGGGAACAAAATGAAAATGATAATGTGCTGCTATCTTCAACTATTAGGATAGCGGCTTTCTCATGCTAAAGGTTAGTTTCTGTACTAAATCCATGCCTCTCGCTATCACTTATGAATAATATGGGCAGTGGGTAATGGCCTTTTCTTTTCTTTCTACTTAGAGATGCAAAAAAAAGTTGGCTTTGCCTGCATTGTTGAGGCAGCCCACTCTTTTGTGACCCCATTACCAATATTTAACTATGATTATGAATTTCCATAATTTTTGATTGATGCTTTCAATATTATAGATGTAGTACACAACCAATAAAATTATAGATTATGGTTTATGTTTTTCGCTTTAGTCTATGCATGCTGTTGCTCATGCAATTTAATCATTTATTTTTTAGGTTCATCCTTTTTCTTATCTATGGTTAATCTTTAATTCTTACTCGAATTTCAGGTATCCTCAACATCTTTTGATTGGTTAGATCCCTCATTCCAGTTGCATGTCCCCTCGGTTGATGTGGATACGGTATATCTATTCTTTTATAACTAAAAATGAAACTTTTTAAAATTGAAGAATGGATGAGAAATTTGTTTGTGGTAGCTACACTATTATCCAATGTCTAGGTTGTCCTGAAACATGAGATGTTAACGATGCTCAATTTCTGTGTGATATAATTCATTGGTAAACTTGCAATTTTAGAATTTGATATCCTATAAAGTTTAATTTGAAAACCTTTTAAAGACATGCGGCATAGTGGTGAAATATTTTAAAGATACTTGTACAATGAGATTCTTACAAACCCTAGTTCCTATAATTTGAAGGATTAAGTGCTCAATGTGCTTCATAATGCTAAATATTCACTACTAAACTTCATTTAAGATAGAAATTGAGCTTAATTATGTTAAAACTAATTTTAAATCCTTAATCCTTGTTTTATGAACAAGCAAAGGGAATGCTCATTTCACTATATAAGGAGTTGCCAACGTGGGACCTTTCATGGTCAATTTCTAGCTTTGTTTTGACTCTTTATTTTGGGTTTATTTTATTGAATGTTATTGATTGATTTAATTCAATTGTTATTTGTATTTCACGAGTTAAGGGAAATCTAACAGTTTTCTGATTTGCTTCATGTGATAGAACATGATTAATGGGAAAAACTTGACTTGTATATTAGATCCTCAATAGGGGTATATATACATGTACAAGGATGTCTTTCTATATTCCTAGAGTCTAGGTACATTATACATTAAATACAAATACATGTACATTAACACTCCCCCTGAAGCTGGAGCATATATATCATATGTTCCAATCTTGTTACAAATGAACCTTACTTTAGCTCCTCCTAATGCCTTAGTGAATAAATCTGCCAACTAATCCTCAAACTTTACATGACGGGTTTTGATGACATTTTGTAGAACCTTTTCCCTGACAAAGTGACAGTCAACTTTAATAAGTTTGGTTTGCTCATGGAACACTAGATTGGAAGCTATGTGGATAGTAGCTTGATTGTCACAAAATAATTCCATGGGTTGCAACATAAAAACTCCTAACTCCTTTAATATATGATTTATCCAAATCAATTTACAAGAAAGATGTGTCATGGCTCTATACTCTGACTCTGCATTGGACCTGGCTATCACAGTTTTCTTTTTACTTTTCCAAGATACTAGATTTCCTCCCACAAAGACACAATATCCTGTAGTGGATCGTCTATTTGACGGAGAACCAGCCCAATCTGCATCCGTATACCTTTGGACAAGGGTATGGCCGTTATCTCTATACAACAAACAACATCCTGGTACACCTTTTAGATACCTCAAAATGCGAACAACTGCATCCCAATGACTAGACCTAGGTGCATCAAGGAATTGACTTATCACACTCTTGGCAAAGGATATATCAGATCTAGTGACTGTCAAGTAGTTTAGTTTCCCAACTAACCTCCGATACTGACTAAGATCATGCAACAACTCTCTCGATCAATAATCAACTTGGTATTTGGGTCCATTGGAGTATCACTGGCTGCTTAGAACCTAACATACCAGTCTCGGTCAATAAATTAAGAACACACTTTCTTTGAGAGAGAGAGAAATGCCCATACGTGACCGGGCAATCTCAATTCCCAAAAAGTATTTCAATGGTCCCAAATCCTTGGTGCTAAACTTTCTTTGAAGGAACATCTTCAGATCATCAATACTTTGGGAATCATCTCCTGTGATAACAATGTCATCTACATACACAAGGAGCCAAATCCGTCCTTTAGAAGAATGACGGTAAAAGACTAAATGATTAACTCCAGATCGAATCAAGCCAAATTCAGTGACAACGGTGCTGAATCGGCCAAACCATGCCCGAGAAGACTGTTTCAGGCCATATAGTGCTTTTTTTAGTTTGCAAACCAACCCAGACTCCCCTGAGCAACGAATCCAGGAGGTTGCTCCATATATACTTCCTTAGTAAGATCTCCATGCAAAAAGGCATTTGTCACATCAAGCTGATGGAGAGGCCAATGATAAACTGCAGTTAGAGATATAATAAGTCAAACAGAGGTAAGTTTAGCAACAGGAGAAAAAGTCTCAGAGAAGTCCAAACCATAAACTTGAGTATACCCCTTTGCAACCAAGTATGCCTTTAACTTGTCCACAGTACCATCAAGATGAACCTTAACAATGTATACCCAACGACAACCAACCACTGACTTATCAGAAGGGAGAGAAACAAGATCCCAAGTATCATTAGCTCGAAGAGCAGACATCTCATCTTCCATCACAGAATGCCATCCAGGGTGAGAAAGTGCTTCAGCGATAGTGTTAGGAATAGAAATAGAGTGTAAAGACATAACAAATGAACGATAGGATGGTGATAATGCATCATAAGATAAAAAATGAGAAATAGGATGAGAAGTGCAAGACCGTGTACCTTTCCGAAAAGCAATAGGAATATCAAAATCACTTACAGGAGCTGGCGGCTTAGGAGAAGCAGATGGTAGAGCATTGGAAGCAAGAGGTGGACCAATTACTTCTCGACGCCGAGTGTAGATCTGCAAGTTAGGATGAGATAAATGACTAGATGGACTCAAAGGAGTATGATGACTAGACTCAACTGAAATAATCTTATCGAGAATAGACTGGGGTTGAGACTGAGGGAAAAATAGGGTAGACTCAAAGAAAGTGACATCTGCACAAACAAAGAATCAATTAAGAGATGGACTATAACATCGATACCCCTTTTATAATCTAGAATACCCCAAAAAGATGCACTTATGAGCACGGGCATCCAATTTATCAATCCCTTCAAGTTGATGGACAAATGAAACGCATCCAAAAATTCAGGGTGGAAGAGAAAACAAGAGTTTGTTAGGGAACAACACAGAGTGGGGGGTCAATTCTTTGAGTACAGACAAAGGCATACGATTGATTAAATAACATGCAGTTAAGACAGCATCACTCCAAAAACTTTTGGGTACATTAATTTGAAAAGGTAGACACTGAGCAGTTTCAAGAAAGGGCAAATTCTTCCGTTCAGCTATCCCATTTTGTTGTGGAGTACGAGAACAAGAGGATTGATGTACCATTCCAGAAGAAGTCATAAAATCAGCAAAAGTTTTAGAAAAGTATTCTTTTGCATTATCACTATGAAGAATTTGGACAGATACATTAAATTGGGATTTAATTTCAGCACAGAAAGCTTGAAAAATAGAAAACAGCTCTGAACGATCTTTCATCAAATAAAGCCATGTCATTCTTGAAAAATCATCCACAAAGGTGATAAAATACCGAAATCCTAATTTTGAAGTAACTTGACTTGGACCCCAAACATCAGAATAAACTAATGAAAATGGGCTTGAAGATCTGTTATTGACTTAAGAAGCAAAAAGGATACGATGATGTTTTCCCAACTGACAAGATTCACAATTTAAAGACCGTAAATGATGTAAATTAGGAACCATGCATTTTAGCCTATTTAACGATGGATGACCAAGACGGCAATGAATGTCCAAGGGGGAAGCTACTGCAGAACAGGCTCTAGTTACCTCAGTATCAAGATAGTAAACTCCTCCAACTTCATGCCCTCCACCAATCTTCTCCTTTATCGTCATATCCTGAATAACAACAGAATTAGGAAAGAAATTCACTGAACAATTGTGGTGCTTGGTAAGTTGACTAATAGACATAGGATTAAAAGGAAAAGAAGGAACATAGAATACTAAGGCTAGAGAAAGAGAAGGGGAGGGAACGATTTACCAACACCATTGACTGCAGTAGTTGTTGACCCATTAGCTAGTGTAACTGCTGGGAGAGAGGTAGAGTATTGAATACCAAAAAACAATAAAGATGTTTCACACATGTGATTGGAAGCTCTAGAGTCTATAATCCACTTGGGAGGAGAGTGAGTGGAGAGACATAAAATGGAATTACCTTGTTGAGCAAAGGAAGAAGAAAGACGAGAGGCCTGCTGAGCTTTCTGATACTGTAGGAATCTTAAATACTCATCTTTAGGAAGAGTTACAGTCTGTGTATGCTTGCTAGTAGATGAATCTGAATGGACTATATGTGCCATTTGGGGTTTCACAATCAACTCCAATGATGCTAGTAACAGTGGTGAAAATTCTTTGCGTAGCTGAGTTTCTTCAACTTTTGACAAACAACGTATGAATCAATTGAGCAGAACGGGTTGACAGCCTATTGCTTTGACATACGATGAAGTGCGTGACCTTTGGCACTTTCAGACTTTGACAGAAACAAAACACGCTGATGGACTTATGCTTGTTAGAGCTCCAACCGGTGCTTCCAACGTTACTGGACTTTGACAATTAGTCCAGTGACTAACATAGACAGAAATGGAAGCAAAGAACAAGACTAGGAAGGTTCTTACTCTAAACACACACACTGAAGCAATGGGTGGATAGCCCAGAAACAACAACCAGAGGTGACTAGAGTGTCGCCGATCTCCGACGAAGCTTTTGTAGGTGGTCCGGGTTGCTTCCGGTGGGACACGCGCCCTCACGCGTGGCACAGGAGATGGCGCGTGAGACCCACGTGCAGATGAACAAGAAGCATGTGGCGGCGCGTTGGGAGGGTTCTTGGCGGCGGTGATTCTCCGACTAGGATTGCCTGACTCCGGCAGCACTTCTGAGCTCCTTCACGCTTTGAACCAGCAAACGAGGAGGGAGCTTTATCCTTTTACCAGTGCCGAGAGGTCTTTTCCGGCTTCCAACGTTAACCCTGTGTTGACACCAACTTTTACAGTATTGACATACACAGAAGACTAACACTAATGACACACACAGGCTCAGGATAGATGTTCTGATACCATGTGATAGAACATGATTAATGGGAAAGACATGACTTGTATATTAGATCCTCAATAAGGGTATATATACATGTACAAGGATGTCTTTCCATATTCCTAGTCTAGGTACATTATACATTAAATACAAATGCATGTACACTAACGCTTCATATGGACAATATCCTAGTGTTCCATGGGTTCTTATGTTTTCGATCAAGGTATGCTGTTGGTGGTCCATTATGGATTTGAGTAGGATATGATATGTCTAACTATAAACTATCAAGAATTCTATGTATGGTTGTCTAATGCTTTTAGTACAATAGCGAACACATTTATGAGAAATTTCAAGCAAGTATACCTATTGATGATTGTGCAATGCAATTCTACTTTAGGGTTGATGCCCCCAAGATTCTAGGAATATTCCTAGAGTTGTCAGTTGCCTCCTCCTTATTTTATTTTATTACAATCGTAATCTCTTAGAGGTCTATAATTAGACTTGGTTAATTCTTTTCCTACATTCTTCAGACTCCTTTTCGTAAACTATAGGTCTTATGTACTTTGAAAATCAACACGGCATATAAAGTTAATACAATTAGCTGTTGTTAGTGTTCAAAAATGCAGTGACAGCCCAAAATAGCCCAATTAGTAAGCTTTTTGTGGCTAAAGGGAACCCTAAAATGCTTCGTCATTGTTGGCCCTTATAAAATGCTTCATCATAAAAGAAATTTCATATTGTGCTAAGCTTTTAACGACCTTAATTGTTATAATCAAGCCTAAATATCCAATTTAATGTTGGTGTAGTTTAAAAAAGGTGTTGGAATTTCTTATGGAGATTCTGATGAACTTGTCCACTTGATTGAACCCATAAAGTATGTCAGAAAAAGCCTTTGTTGACCCCTATTGTCCTATCCTGCATGGCTTTAGTAAATGTGGAGTTCTAGACCTCTCAAATCTTTATCTACCATGTCCAGATGGGATGACTATTGCATTTTTTTTTTGTTGTTCGGGCAGTGAAAAATAATGTGATGTAGGTTTTTGCCGGGTTTCAAGAGAAGGGGATATTTCCTAGAAGCCTTAATGCCTTTTTTGTTACATTGATTCCACATAAGAATTGGGTAGTAGACATTTGGGATTTTAGGCCAATAAATTTAGTTGAAAGTTTATATAAATTGTTAGAAAAGGTGTTAGCTTTGAGATTAAAAAATTTTTGAGTGGTATTTTCACACATTCTCATAATGCATTTATGGAGGGACATCATATTGTAGATGTTTTATTAGAGGGGATTGAAGCAATAGATCCTAGGATGAGAAGTAGCATTGTTGGAATTATCTTTAATCTTGATATTGAGAAAGCTTACAATATGCAATTAGGATTTTCAATCTATTTGCTAGGAATGATGGGGTTTGGTTCTAAATGGAGGAGGTGGATTTACATGTGTATATAAAGTAAGGTTCTCAATCATTGTGAATGGTTCTCTTACTAGTTTCTTTATTTCTACTAGAGGGCTAAGCCAAAGGGATCCTATTTTCAATCTTCTTTTATTATGGTGATGGAGGCATTGAGCAAACTAGTGGGCAGAGTTGTGTTACATTGAAGATTTCACAGTTGGCGAGGAAAACTAGAATAGTGGTTTCCCATATATTATTTGTTGATAATTTCATAATAATTTTTTAGGGTGGATCGGTTACAACTGGGGCATCTTCATTGTGTGTTATTTATGTTTTGAAGTTGTTTCAACTCTTATGGTAAATCACAGTAAGTTTGAGTTGATTTTGAATGGGGAGGTGGGTAATTTTGATGACCTAACTTCAATAATAGGATACAAGATTGGTCTTTTTTGCCTTCTATGTATTTAGGGCCTTAGGGTGGTAGAAGCTTTATTTATCCAAATGGGTAACTCTTATTAGGATTACATTGTCACACCTGCCTAAGTACATTCTCTCTCTTTGCACCATTCCAATGTCAGTGGTTAATTTTTTTTTTTTTTGGATTAATGGGAATAAAGTATACAAATATCATAGGGGCATACCCCCGATATCCAAGAGAATAATAACGATAGACTATTTACATTCATTGGAATCCCCCATTTAGTACAAAAGGCTTTGTTATTGAGAGTACATTTATTCATGTTCTACATTACATTAAGTCTAACTTCATGCTTGATTGTTACTATAATGCTGCCGGTTCTAGTTGAAGTACCTCTGAAGACGTTGGCATTTCTTTCAATCTATATGTGGTAAATTGTGGCTAACCAAGCTAGCTTGCAAAGACGATTAGCATAAGTGTTTTTGCTAAATTGGCCAATAGTCCATTGGATTTCTTCCTCCCAACTTCTTTGTTAACTTTGAATTTCACACAAAGTGCATATTGCCCTCCATACTTCATTTGAAAAAGGACAGAAGAAGAATAAGTGGCTTAAATTTTCGTTAGCATCATCACACAGAACGCATCTATTGTTGCATGCCTTGCCCCAACTTACCATTCTATCAGCAATAAACGCTTTTCTCTTTGAATTGTTTGGGAGGAGTCCAGAGTATTTTTGGAATTCTATGAGAGCATTCTTGATGGTTAGGAATGAGGACTCATCAGGTTTGCAAAGTATAAACAAATCATCAGCAAAGAAGAGGTGGCTTATAACCGGATCATTACATTTAGGGTGGTACTTGAAATCATTTTGGTTGATTTGCTTAGCAAATAGCCTGGAGCAAAATTCCATTACAAGGATAAATAGGTAAAGGGAAATAGGATCACCTTGCCTTAATCCTCTAGCACCTTGAAAGTAGCCTTCGAGGGAGCCATTAATTGCTATAGAGAAACTTAGGGATGTTATGCAAGCTTCAATCCAGCATCTAAATCTTTCTGGTAGTTCCAAGGCCTTAAGGATATCCAAGACAAGATTCCACGCAACTAAGTCAAAGGCTTTAGCGAGATCAATCTTGATGACACACCTTAGGCTTGTGTTAGCTCTATGATAGTTTCTAATAAGTTCTTGCATCAATAAAATCTGATCTGAAATTGATCTTCCTTTGATGAAAGAAGCTTGGTAGGGGCTAATAATTAAATGGAGGACCTTCTTTAGCCTATTTGCAAGAATTTTAGAAATGCATTTGTAAATTGTAGTGCAACAGGAAATAGGCCTGTAATCTCCCATAGAAGTGGGGTTTGGAACTTTGGGGACTAGAACAATGGTTGTAGAATTGACTTCTTTTAGGAGCTTAGCCGAGCTAAAGAAAGATTGAATAGCACTGATGAAGTCTGAACCAGTTACATCCCAAGCTTCTTTAAAGAAATAGGCAGTATAACAAGTCCAGGTGCCTTATTGTTAGGGAGAGAAAAGAGAGTAGCTTGGATCTCCTTAGGTGTGACTTCTGCAGCTAGCTCATTAAGGCCTTCATTAGGCAGCTGGGTTGTCATTGTATCTCGTACAAATTAGAAGCCATCAGATGGATAATCAACTGGAGTGCCCAATAAGTTCTTGAAATGCTGCATAATAATAGCTTTTACCTCCCCATAGTTTTCATGTCTGATTCCTTACCCATCATGGATAGAGAGGATTTTGTTTTTGGATCTATGAGCTTTGACCTTCCTATGAAAATAGGAGGTGTTTTGATCTCCCAGCCTTATCATATTGTCCTTTGATTTTTGTTTGAAAAATGCCTCCTCAGTAAGGAGGAGGTGATTATATTCTTCCAAAGCCCTCTTTTCTTTGAATATAATATTGTCATTAGATGAATTGTTGAAGAGATGCACTTGCACATCCTAGAGGTAATTCTTAGTTGCAGCCACTCTCTTAGAAATATCCCCATAGTGTTGAACATTGAACTCCTTAGGATCCGCTTTAAGGATTCTGAGTTTAGTGCAAAGCTTATACATTAGTGTGCAATTAATTTCCATAATCCATGCTTTCTTCACAATGTCTTTAAAATTTTGGTGTTTGAGCCAAAAATTAAAGAATTTAAAGGGCTTCTTAGCTGTTGAAAGCTGGGTTCTGAGGCTAACAAGGGCTGGACAATGGTCTGAGATGCCAGGAGTCATGAATAGAGCTTCGGATTCTTTGAATTTATATAACCTTGGTTCATTGATGAGCACACGATCATGTTTCCTGAAGATGGCATGCGTAGCTTCTTGCTTGTTCTAGTAAGTAAAGAGCTAACCTAAAAACTTAAGCTCTGTAACTCCAATTCTGTCAAGGCAGTCTTTAAAATCCTGTATACCTAGCTTCTTGACATTAGAGCCTCCGTGTCTTTCAGATTCTTCCTTGATTGCATTGAAGTCCCCAGCAATAATCCAAGGCTATTTATCAAAAGTATCTAGGTAATTAGAGTAAAGAAATTGCCATAGTTCTCCTCTTGTTTTCCTATCATTAGCATAACAAAAGTTGCATAGAAGAAAATGGAGAGTGACTTATGCTTGATCTTACAATAGATAGCTTGGTCAGAAGAAGCTTCAACATTTAAATCAATAGTAAGGGGGTCCCATAAGAGAATGATTCTTGCAGTATTAGTATTACTGTAGTCAGCAAAATGGTTGTAATCATTCTTGATAGCTGCACATACTTTTTGAATATTGAAGTGCTGGACTTTAGTTTCAAGTAGGCATATAATATTGAGAGACTTAGAGTTAATAAGCTGCTGCTGTATGGCAAGATGTTTAGATGGGCTATTGTAGCCCCTTATGTTCCAAGAAGCAAAATTCATTGAGAAGGAGAGGGAGGACTAGTTTCTCTTACCTTTTCTGCTATTACAGGAGTCATACCTTTGTTTGTTTCTTCTTTTTCCTCCCTGCATCAGATTGTTTGCATTCTTTAGTAGGTGGATTTTTGCTTGGATTAGCTTCATTTGGAATAGAGCATTCTGCTTGAATTTCTCCTTTATGTATTGTACCCTGCACTGATGTAGAGTGCTGAATTGAAGCGCCCAGCTTATCTTCTTTATCCTTTGATTTGTATTCAACAGGAAGCTTGTTGCAATTTGCTTTAATGATTTCTTCAAGTGTTGTTTCTTGTGTTGGTGTAGTACACTATATTGAAGCACCATATTTATCTTCTTTACCATCTGATTGGCATTTAGCATTAAGACCATAGTCTTTATAAGTCTGCTCATCCAAATCTGATCTTTCAAATAGCTTGGTGCATGCCACCGTTTTGTCAAAACTTGGATTGCCTGCCTCAATTGCAAAAGGAATAGGTTCTACATACTCTTCATTGCTGGTTTGAAAAATAGATTTAAACTTATTAAAAACAACAATGGAATTTATCTCTGTAGCTTCATTATGCTTGCTGCAAAGCTGCATGGTTCTTGGGTTGAATTCATTACTTGATTCATCAGAGTTCTGATTGGAGCAAGTTGGTTTAGCCCTCCGTTCTTTCCTAATTACTTTTGAACAATTGGAGGTTTTATGCCCAAATATTTGACAGACTTCACATAGAGGAGTAACCCATTCGTACTTAACAGATTGTTGGAATGAACTACCATCATGATCAGTGATCTCAATAGTTTATGGCAGGGAAGAATTTGCTTTTATCTCAATACATATTCTGGCACAGGCTAATCTTTGCCTTGTTGCAGTCATTCTATCAGTGAAGAGTGGCTTGCCTATTAGGCTAGAGATCTTACTCAATGCCTTTGCCGACCATAAGTGAAGTTTGAGATGTGGAAGTCGAATCCAAACTGGGACAGAGAGCAGATCATCTCTTTCATAAGAGCTTTGCGAAGACCAAGGTTTTAAAATCAAAGGCTTATCGTAATAGCTCCAAGGCCCCATCTCTAGAATTTTTTGCTTAGCTTCATTATCTTGGAAATTAAAGATAAATACTCTAGT
>QLOD02164182.1:0-12826 GCA_003260245.2 Sideroxylon spinosum
TGCTTACAAGATTTAGTTTTGCAAGCATGCAGCATTGTTACACCTGTTTTATTGGTTGAGGGCATGATAGGAATATAATAAAAGCTCGACTTCTTCTATGGGAACCGTAGACAATTAAAAGCTTGCTCCTCTTTACCAAAGGAAGCTTCTAGGGAAATATTATCTTCAGGGAGTTCAGATACAAGAACTTGAATTTCGCCATCTTCTTCTTTACAGCACCCCAGCAGCCTTGCAAGATTTGGATGTTGCAGCTTACAAAGAGTTTCAAGTACTTTACCACCACCTATTAATTTGCTCATACTTCCAATTGATTGACGTGACAGTTTTTTAACTGCTCTCTCAGTTCCATTTCCAAAATCACCCTGCAGCCATGCATCAATTTATGGATTAAACGCACTGTGGATGAATACATAAGGATTTATGCTTGACATGGCTTAATTTTGCCAAACTTTCAATCAGAAAAAATGGCCAAAGATGAGGAAATTAATTGTTGTATAGGCACACATACACACCAATCACTTGTTTTTGGACACTTTTTCCTCCATGCCCTCATTTTTGTATCTGATCAATTAATTGATTCCTAGGCAGAATCTAGTACCAGAAAACCAACCTAAACTAATCTTACATAATCCTGAGTAAAGCATAAAGCTTGAAAGATATAGGATTTGGCAAGAAAAGTCGAGAAAGCTTGAACCTTGTAAACGGATGCAAATTCCCCTTCGGCAAGCTTATTTTCAGAGCTGAAATTGGCTGTGGCAGCTTCTATAGCTTGAGGGTCGAAATAAGTGATTGATGGTGGTCCTATGCCAACACCGAAAAGGAACAAGAAATTTAGCAGAAAGATGGAATTGGTAGGAAAAAAGAGAAACAAAGAACTTCAGAATGTGAATATTTAGGAAAGCAATGGAAATTGAAATCCATTAAAGATATCATATTCTTACCACTAAACAAGCCCATTTTCCAAAGATACACTAAAATTGAAGCAGGGACAAGTGATGCAGATGCTACAATTCCAAAAGTAGCCCAAGGAGACGGATCATTGTTCCCTTTTTCAGGAGCTGTTGCATTATCTCACAGATGTCATTCAAGATAAGCCACCAAGAAACATTAGTGACACAGATTGCTGTCTTTATGCGGATAAATAAAAAGAAAAAGATCTAGAAACATTACCAGCAAAATTACTAACTGGAAATACTGAAATGGCAGATATTAAAGGACCATTGTACATAAACTGCCTATTCACTGAGCCTTTTCCAGCCCAATATAAGTGAATCTCCAGTGGGTTATCATTCACAGAAACATTGAACTCCTTAGAAATGTTTCCACCAGCCTCAGATTCATTTTGTATTTTGAAATTTCTCAGTACATTTTTGCCCTGCAGTAATCCATAGTTTCAATGGTGCAATTTGTTAAAGATTATCAAAGGTATATGGACAGTTGGGTACCTGAATGTCCACATCAAAAATTCGCATCTGCACGCTTGCAGCTTCTTTCTTTGCTTGGCACAATATTTCAGCAAAGTCAAGTTTGACAGTGTAATTTCCATTTTTCAAACAAAATCCGTAGTACTTCAGGGATATAGGGGCAATGCGCGCTGTGGAAAACAAAGATGGTTTCGCTATGTTCTCACTGTCTCCGCACGTACTATTGAATACGTAATGGTCAGGGTATGGCTTCAATAAACTTATGAATCCACCAGTTCCCACACCACTGTGACCCCAACTTCCCATACTACTGAAACCCCAGCGCCCATCTTTACTCAAAAAGAAAGTTGATTTTCCAGAGACTTTTGAATCATCTTCATAATCATTTCCATCTATCTTTTGAAAATTGCCACCGCAATTTATGAACAGATGATCTACAATAACATCAACTACTGTTTCAATGCAATTTTGTTTGTTTGTTTGTTATCTAAAGCAAAAGAAAAGTATTTACACAAATGTTAAAGAGTTAAACAACGGAGTACATACAACTAGCTCGATCTAGATAATCAAATGCATTTTCAAAAATCCAGTGGAGAACGGACCAAACTGGGTCAAATATAATTGTGGTGTATTTTTTCTTTTTTTTATCCTGCAACTTTCTTTTTCTACAACAGCAGGACTATTTTAGCATTTATAGCTTTTTGATAGTGAAATTTAACTGCTATATATAAGTTAATCCCTTGCTCCCAATGTTACGAAGCTGATGAATACTGCAAGGAAAGTGATTAGCTTTAATGTATTGTACATGTCAAATAAAATTTGAGAAAATTCCCACTCAGCCGTGGAGATTCGGGGATTGGTCCTAAATTACAAGGTTTTTTCATTACAAACTTTCTTCATTACAAACCGCTTTCTCCTCTTTCTGTTACATTCCAACAGATGTATTTTGTATAGGGTATTTTATAGAAATTAGCCACGTAGTTTACAATGAATCTCACTTTAATACTTACGGTCAACAACCTATAGTTATGGTCAAGTTTCACTTCGGTTCTTTTATTAATAACTGCTAAAAAAATTAATTAAAAAATGTTACACGTTCATCATATATTATTGACACGTGTCATTTTTAGTTAATAAATTTAAAGCAGGACAAAGTGAAACTTGACCATAATTGCAAGGGATTGATTGTTACAATTAAAACTGTAAGAATTAAAGTAAGACTCACTAATAAATATGAAACCAATTTCTGTAATTTATCCTTTTTATATTAGAACTTTGACTTTTCCTAATGGCGTGTGATTGAAAATTACAACAATCAAGTCATCATCGACGTAGGTTTTGAAATCAAAAAATAATAATTCACAATAGACAATAAATAAAATTTAATTCCCTACTTCGCCATTCAATCAAGATAATCCATTATTTTCTTCTACTAGGCTTTGTGGAGAGATTCTTCAAACGTTTAATTTGTTTCATCTTATACTTCTTTATTTATTCTTTTCCTGCAATATACTAGAAGCCCCTTAGACATCATTTAGTACCCAATAAATTATACTTTTGATCCTAGAACTTCAACTCTTAACATTTTCCATCATTTTAGCCTAAAACCGTTAAATCTCCCCCCTCGCTCTAGAATTTCTAGCAAACAACATTATGATTCAATTTTACAGAAAAACTAATCTTAATACCTAGATTGGTAGATCATTTTAACAGGAAACCCATTCTTAATCCTGATCTTACCTTCTCAAGCACTAATCTTAAAAGATCAAGCCACAGAAATTCTAGCAAACAGCATTATCAGAATCACTAATTGATTTGAAATTAAAAATTTGAAATAATTCATCTCACCATAGGAGGAAACCATATGCTCTCTTCTGACCTGAAACCCCCCCTCTCTCCCTTCCCACCTTTTCTAAACAGAAAAAAAGGAGGGGGAAAAAAAGTGAAAATCAAGCACACCGTACTATTGTCCCCTTAATAAAACTACACTTTGGATATTAGATTAAAATACGTGGAATATTAGTCTGAACAAGCTTCTACAATTATAAGGTACAACATGAATTCACAGAGCTTAGTAGAAAAAGGTCAAAATGACAAGCATATTTATTAGACACCTACGACACCTCTCAAGTTTTATCATTGACTTACTCATTCGACTATTGTTGCAACGATAATTTGCCTTCTGACATTCATACCTACAATATGAATGCATAAATAATAAAAATAATAAAACATTGGTAGCCAAAGTTTGTGCAGCTTTAGATAACGATATCTAGAATTAAAAAAAAAAAAAAAATCAAATAAACAAACGTAAGCATGCATACCCATTGTTTATATTAGAGCAGCAGCAGGCAAACAAGTTCCTGAGAAAAAAAAAAATGGATTTGCAATAGAAAAGATACATGAAGGAATTGAAAATGTGACTTAGGGTTTGCCTTACCAATTTTCGGGTATTTTGTCAGGCAAGTCTAAACTTGTGATATTATTCTCAGAAACATCCCTGCAAAAATATTATATCGAAACTAAGAGATAAACTCCACAGTGAAACTCATGGGTGGAGCTAGCTACTGTCTAGGGGAGGCAGATGCCACCCTGAAAAATATATATATATATATACACACAAAAAACAAATACTATAATGTCTTTAGTGTTCAATTGCGCCAACCCAAAAAAAAAGAAAAAAAAATTAACTCAATACCAATTTTGTCCACTCTACGAAAGAAGTAAATTTTAGTCCATTACACACCAATACAATCGTTTCAGTCTACCCAATACAACTAAAAAAATATCTAACCCTACTATGACTCTTTTTTCTCTCTCTTCTCTTTCCAACCACAGTCAAGCCCTTTATTTATTTCTCCGATGGAACCCTCTCAGTTATTTGTCTGTCTTATAATTAGTGTTCACCGCATATAATTTTCTGACTTCGCCCTTGGTGGAACTCTAGAAAGTAGCAAACTACAGCGTTAGGTCATTCACAACATCAAACGAAAGGGTGGAAGAAAAAACGAAAAAAGGATCCCTTTCTCATATTTTGCAATTTTATTTCTCTTAAAACGTTTTTGCAAAATTCCAGAATTAATTAACAAGCTAGTTATGTCTTGTGTAAAAGTAGTCTGACATGTTCGATTCAGTAGGATCATAAGCATGTGTACTGTGGCAAAACAAGGATTTAAGTAGAAAGGGGGCAATAAAGTGTTGCAATGAACTTTGCAATAGAAGTATATCATAATTGTTATTTGTTCTTAATATTCACTGAATTAGATTTTTATTTTATGTTACCAATAAAATTGTGCGTGAGTAAAGAAATTGAATAAAACAACAGGAGTCATAAACAAAATTATAAAAAATTAATTAATTTTATGCAATTATTTTATGACATCATTGATGATGACAAACTCCAATAAACTGACAAAAGCGTAATGTGATTGCCTTGTACTTTAATACTTAGCATTATAACTAAAATCATACTGATACTTGCACCATAAAAAAGCTATTCACATAAACCAAATCAAATTAAGCCTTTTTCTACTAGATGGGATCGGTTATATAGATTTGATGACGCCAATCAAATCTGTTGTGGGCCATGTCCTCCGTTAGAAAAAAAGCTATTCACATATATGCAAAATATTATTTAAATTAGTCAATAGCTTAAATTCTAAATAAATTTAATAAATATTAAATTTCACACAATAAAAAAAGCTATTCACATGCATAAAAAATATTATTTAAATTAATAACTAGCTTAAATTGTGAATAAATTTAATAAATATTAAATTTCACACAAAAAAAAAAAAATGTACTCCCTGAAATTGTTAATGCAACACCATGTTTTTCATCATTACTCAACTATTTTCTAGTTACTTAGTCGAATTTTTTCATGAATTTGAGACGTAATAAAATTTTGTGAGGGCTTCCCTGCTTAGTGACGTGCTGTATGGTCCGAGTATAGTGATAAATGAGCGAGGACTGTTGCATCGGCGCCCGGAAGTAGTGTTAAATAGATAAGGGTCCTTACACTTTCCTGGACGAGTGAGGGAGGTAAGGAAGCTAGTCCAAAATAGAAGGTTAAGATTAAGTATTTGGAACATTGGAGCCTAACTGAGAAATTTATGGAAGTGGTGGATATAATGGAAATGAGACGTATTGCAATTGCTTGCTTGCAAGAGAGAAGATGAGTGAGATCGAAAACTAAAGAGATTGAGAGAATTGAGTATAAGTTATGGTATACGAGACTTAATAAATCGAGGAATGGAGTCGGCATAGTGGTAAGTAAGGATCTAAAGGAAGATATAATTAATGTCAAACGACGTGAAGATAGGATTATTACGATTAAGTTAGCGTTAAAAGGAGACATAGTGAACGTAATTAATGCTGATGCCCCCTAGGTGGACTTAGGAGATGGACATAAGGAGAAGTTTTGGGAAGACTTGGAAGGAGTGTTACTAGAGATACCTCAAGAAGAGATGGTTTTCATAGGAGGAGATTTGAACGGTTATGTAGGACGTGACGTTGATGAATACATAAGAGTACATAGGGGATATGGATGTGGTAATAGAAATGAAAAAGGGAAGGATATTTTGGAGTTTGCAGTGGCTTATGATCTGATGGTGATGAACACCTTTTTAAGGAAGAGAAAGGAACATTTGGTGACTTATAAGAGTGGCTCTTCAAGGACATAGATTGACTTCTTTTTAATTAGGAAAAGAGACTGCTTAGTTTGTAAAGATTGCAAGGTTATATCGGGAGAAAGCTTGATTTCCCAACATAGGTTGTTTGATCATAGATGTGTAGCTCTAAAGGTGGACTAGAAAAAAAAAATTGTATAAATGCTCAAGGACTAAATGGTGGAACTTAAAAGGTTATAAGTAATTAGCATTAAGGGAAAGAATACTAGAGGAAGACGTTTGAGGGGTAAACGAGAGTGCAAAAAATATGTGGGATAAGATAGCAAACTGTATAATGAGGGTAGGGAAAGAAATCTTAGGAGAATCCAAAGAGGGTACTTCGGCACAGAAAGAGGCATGGTGGTAGAGCGAGACTATCTAAGATAAGATAAAAATTAAAAGAAAGCGTTTTAAATCTTAACAAAAAGATCGAAATGAAGCGAACTTAGAGATGTATAAAGAAGTAAAAAGAGAAATAAAAAAGACAGTTAGTTAGGCTAACGCAAAGGAATATGAGTAGTTATATAGGCGACTCGACACTAAAGAAGGCGAAAGAGAGATATTGAAGCTTGCTAAAGTCAGAGATAGGCGGACTAAAGACTTAAACCAAGTTAAATGCATCAAGGATGAGGATGAAAAGGTGTTAGTAAAGGAAGAGAAGATAAAGAAGCGTTGGAAGAGCTACTTTTACAAGTTATTTAACGAGAGCAGTTATAGTGACATATAATTGGGGCCGCTTAATACTTATGGGGAAGAAGTGAATCATAGGTTCTATAGGAAAATCAGTAGGGAGGAAGTAAAATAAGTACTGAAAAAGATGAAGAATGGAAAAGCGGTTGGGACAGATGGTATTCCTATTGAGGTTTGGAGGTTCTTGGGGGAAGATGGCATAAGTTGGTTGACAAAACTTTTAATATAGTGCTAAAGAGCAAGAAGATGCCTGATGTATGGAAGAAAAGTATCCTTATATCTATATACAAGAACAAAGAAGATATTCAGAACTATGCGAACTACAACGGGATTAAATTGATGAGCCATACGATGAAATTATGGGAGAGAGTTATTAAGAGAAGACTGAGAAGGACAACAAACGTTTTAGAGAATCAAATTAGTTTCGTGTCTGAGAGATCAACAATGGAGGCTATCTTTTTTCTGATGAGGTTAACGAAACAGTATAGAGAAAGTCAAAAAGATTTACACGTAGTGTTCATTGATTTGGAGAAGGCCTATGACCGAGTTTCTAGGGAGATTATATGGAGAGTATTGGAAAAGAAAGGAGTGTGTCGCATATATTGAGACAATAAAGGACAAGTATGATAGAGCCATGACATCTATACGAACAATTGGCAGAGAGACTAAGGAATTTCCTATCACGATTGATATACACCAAGGCTCAGCGTTAAGCCTGTACTTGTTTGCCCTAATTATGGATGAGAGTATAAGGCATATTCAGGATGAGATGCCGTGGTGTATGCTATTTGAGGATGACAATGTTTTAGTGGATAAGACGAGAGAGGGAGTGAATGCTAAATTAGAATTGTGACATGAAACGTTAGAAACAAAAGGGTTTAGGCTAAGTAAATGTAAAACGGAATATATGGAATGCAAGTTTAGCCAAAATATGACAAGTGGGGGCATAAAAGTAAGTTTGGGCATACAAAAGATTGTAGAGAAAGAAAACTTTGCGTACCTTAGTTCTATGGTGCAACAGAATGGGGAGATTGGTATTGATGTAAGGCATATAATTCAGGTCGGGTGGACCAAATGGAGGAATACTTCGGAGGTCTTATGTTATCGGAAAGTTCCCCTTAAGTTAAAAGGAAGGTATTATAAGATGGCGGTAAGACCAGTGTTGTTATATGGATCAGAATGTTGGGCAGTAAATCATAATCATGTTCAGAAGATGACAATTGCGAAGATGAGAATGCTAAGATGGATGTGTGGGATTACAAGGAGAGAAGGATTAGGAACGAAGAGATTAGGGGCAAAGTAGGAATAGCACCGACTGAAGATAAAATGAGAAAAAATCGTTTAAGATGGTTCAGCCATGTTAAAAAGCGTCAAATAGAGACGCCGGTGAAAATGTGTGAAAGCATGGAGATTGCCAAGAGAGAAAGACCTAAGAGAAGTTGGAAAGAAATTATTAAACATGACCTTGTCTCTATGGATATAATGGAGGACATGACTCTAAATAGATTTGATTGGCGTCATCAAATCCATATAGTCGACCTCACCTAGTTGAAAAATGCTTGGTTTGGTTTGTAACAAAAGAATAGCATACTACATTTACCAAAACAATTTAAAACTTCCACAATAATCAAGAGACCTATCATACATTTACCAAAACACTTATTATTGATTTTTTCCCCAAACACACAAGAAAACTAATAATGTGCTAAAATCCCTTTTGAGCAGTATGCGTAAACGCACGTAGAGAAAACTATCATAATTTTCCTCTAGGAAACACATTCATAATTTTTTCTCGAGAAAACTTCAAATGACCCGCCGCAAGTGTTGAAAACAACAGTATAGACACTTTCAATCACAGCATGGTCATCATCAGAGCTTTGTGGAAATATAGATTTCAGTTCAAAGTGACCGAACAAAATAAAAAAGATCATTGATTACTGGATCAAATTTTTAGGCAACTATCTTAATATGTCTTTTGCATCAATATATTGTTTCTTTTGAAAAGCTTTTCCTAATAAATCGATTTCCTTGGGCGACAGAGATTGTAACTTTTGTTTTCCCTAATTAAGTGGAGATGAACATCTTAAGAAACAGGGATTAGACAAATCTAAGGATTGACATGCATATGCACCTATTAACAAAATCAAAGTCCTTGAATTTAATTTGGGCACCTGTTGACTGGCAGATGCACAAAAAAGATAAATTTCACCTCCTTGTTAATGTTTGGAAATGAAAATATTAGTAAATTTTGAACTTAAGACCGACGGTAAAAAACTTTTTAAGATAACATCAGAACAAATTAATTCACAAGACCAATCACTTAGCAGTATAAAAGTCCAATTCTCTCAAAACACAACCAAACTTTAAAAGAAGCATTAGCTGTAAAAGTTGGATTATGTTGCAAATCCAACTTTTACTAAGAAAAACTTACACAAATGAATTTGTTAAGTTGGTGAACCATCCTCGCATTGTCTCGTTGAGATTATTTCCTCCGAGGTATCTGATCAGAAAAATTAGAAAAAAAAATGTAAGTTGATCTTCAAAACTGCACATTTATTACAAATAGAACACATCGAGATCCAATGGAAAATCAAGATATATTCTATTTCTTCATAACATTTGAAAGAAAATGATTGCTACACCATAGTTTGGTGCAAAGGATGGTGAGGAGTCTATAAATTTTTTGGGGCAAAGAATGAAAAAATAGAAACTAAACCCTGGTATACGACTAGCATTTGAAAGTTTCAGGCAAGACAAAAATAATTGAAAAAAAAAAAACAAAGTTTTGCAATGAATCCCAGAGAGCTTCAGGGCCTAGTATTACTAAATAATTCTAACTAGAAATATGAGCATAACCAATGCACACATCTCTAAGGCCACAATGAAAGTGTGGAAAAGATGTAACTTTAGTGCTTATCAATAAAGTGGTAATAGATATCTAAATAATCAAGAAGCTTTTTCTCTTATGACTCAAATCTAATGTCAAATAATACGATTCCATGTATAGTGAATATCATATCCTAGTTACAAAAATCACAAACCAAGAACAACAAAAGGTCAACTTTCCTCCATGAAACTTAACAAAAAAAAAAAAGAGAGAAAAAACTTCCCTCCATGACAAAAGGGAATAAATTAACTTGTATATTAAGTATTGTAAAACATGGGCCCTTCAGTATATATACAAATCGTTGTGAAACAAAGGGTTTACTCTAAGAAATATGAATAATTCATGCTATGCAAGGATAACCAACTCATTACATTTGCATAAAGAAGTTTGCTTTTTCGGATGCACAAAGTAAGATGTATAAACCAACCAAACCAAAAAACACAAGAAGGCATCATTTCCTTGTGATGTCGAATACTAACTACAATATTAGAGGGAGAGAGAGGTGAAAATTTAAAGGCAATAGCATTTGGAAAGCTAGGTCCCTCACAGATAATGTAGAACATCACTAGCAAAAGGTGGAATTTCACCAGTCAAATTGTTGAAACTCAGATCCCTGTAATACAAAATAAGAAGCAAATTTTTAAGTTAACAAATGCATGAATATTCTTACAGTAATGTTTACCTAAAGTATATATTACATAGGAGGACAGGCTTTCATCCTTCAAACATGCACATAGATCTCACCAAACAACATTTTTGTTGGTGACGTTATAAGTTGGTTTCAAATAGATTAATCGATCCCCTTCCTAATGGTATAATTTTTTTTATAACAATAGGTTATGCAATAAGGTTTATTTCAAGGGGGTCCTATAAATGATACTCATAATTTCTTTTAGTTCTCTTGTAATGTGTATTATTGTGATTACTCTTTAAGTGCAATCTATTATGCATTAATTGATATAATTTAGTATTAATGTTAATTCATGTTGTTGTCTTATGCTAATGTATCAAAACATATCATTAATACTAACATTTGATAGGAAATAATGTTAAACTGGAAGCCGACAAGACAATAAGATAAAAAACTATCTAAGGAGGGCAACCAGGCGTCCGGACGCCAGCTGTCCGGACAGCCAGGAAGCATCCAGATGCCACTAGTCCAGATACCCTTTTGGCATCTAGATACTCTTCCCCCCTGCTTGATAATTACAGATGTACACAATTTGCTCAGAACCAACTTATCCAATTTTGGAAACAAAGCATATCTGATTTCAATGGGGAAATCAGAGGATCAATAAACTTAGAAGAAGGAAGAATCATCAATATTATACTGTTCATAATTTTATACTTGCAGTTTGCATTGTCAAAATGGACTCTAGGTGAAGGGCACTCGGGGGATCATTGATCCATTTAATGCGGTTAAAGTAATCTTTTGAATTTAATAATGAATTGAAATATCCATTCATAAAGTTATGAAACTTATTACTTTAATCCATTTACGTCTTGATTGGGTTCACTGCACAATTTTATTATTGCATCCTTGCATGAACCATGAGAGTAACCTTTCTTGATTGAATTCTTTTGTGAGCAGAATCTTGGTGAGATTTGACGTTGGGACTGTGTCCTCTGATATACTTGGTAAATAAATTGAATGAATAATGAAAAATGGGACACTTGAATTTAAATGGTTGATAATAGATTGTGTTTAACATGCATTGGAATGATAAATGCAATCTTTGGATTTTGTAATATTGAGATTTAGCCATGAATTGTTTGAATAGTTGTACCATACATGAAACTAATGTAGAATTTTGTGGGTATATGTACTGCAAACCCCCAAAGACTTCATTTGTCCAATAGGGATAACATAGGGGTTTAAAAGACTTGCTACATTTTCTTAGGTGCACTTATGTTTCCCATGAGAAGAGAGTTTTTTTTTTTTATTTAGTCTAGTTAATTATTTTAGTTGCTAGGGACTATTAATAAATAGGTTGCAGGTTGTGCTTACACCCTATAAGTGTAATCTATTGCCTATTAACTGATATAATTAAGTATCAATATTAATTTATTTTATGTTAATGTATCTAACCATATTATTAATTCTGTTAGCATTTAGAATTTAGAATATAGGATTGATACGATATTCTTTCCTATTATTTCATTTTCCTTACAAGTTATCACAGCTAGTTTTCCTTATTTGATGTTTCCTTTTCCTAGTTTTCCTTATTGGATGTAAGACTTTGATTATAAATAAGATTGAAGGGAGAAGAGAAGGATTATTCAATTCTCTCTTTCTCTTTATTTTTCTCAACTTGGTATCAGAGCTTTAAAGGCTGATTTCAAGAGGGGGAAAAAAAAAGGGGCCAGACGTGTGTCAATACATCCCACCTCGCAGTCGACGGCCCTCCGGCCATCGGAGCTGACAGCCAACCACTCCAAAAGAGTCGCCTACCGCCGACGAGCCTAACCCACCTGATCCCATCACCGGATAAACCTCAACGTGCCCCCAAGCGCAGCTCACCTGCGGCACGTAAAGCCCACGCGCCTCCTTCTGATTGGCTCGTGCCGGCGCGTGGGCCTCTGGCATCTCACCGGCAATGCATGATGGCGATCGCCTAATGGAAAGAAGTCCCCTTGTCGCCGGTGACCCTTGTTTGGTCCGATTTTTTTTGCTGTTCTTCAATCTGTGCTGCTGTTAGTCGATCTCTGCTATTGTTCTTGGCTCTCTGCTACTGCCCTTCGATCTTTGATGATTTGGTGATCCTTGTTTGGTTACTGTTAATGTTCTGTGATGATTTGCTACTGCCATTCTTTCTCTATGATGATCTGCTGATGCTCTACTGGTTGGTTTAAGTCTGATTTCTCTTTTATCCTTATTTGGTCACTCCTCATAATTTGCTTTCTTGTTGATTTTGGTGTTTTTTTTTTATTCTATGGCTGAAGAGAGAGTTAATACTACTGAACTGAAATCAATTTTAATGAAAGATGAAGATGCTCCTCGGTCAATTACTTCGAAGAAATTGAATGGATTAAATTATTTGTCTTGGGCCCATGCAGTAAAGGTGTTTCTTCATGGGAAAAAGAAACTGAAGTTTTTTACTGATCTTCCACCCAAAACGATGATAGTGGATCTTCCACCCAAAACGATGATAGTGGAT
>QLOD02164190.1:0-12826 GCA_003260245.2 Sideroxylon spinosum
GAATGCTTTGCCAAAAATTACTTTTCTTCTATTTAAAATTATTTTGATAGTTGCTTTAATGAATGATAACAATATATCTAAATTATTTAACAAATTATATTTTTTGTTAGGAGTTAATTTCAATTTACATTTCTGAATTTAAAAAATATTAAACAATCAGCCTTTAAAATTTCAAATACTTTGTCCAAAATTATTTTTTGCTATTTAAAATTATTTTTATAATTGTTTCAATGAATACTTTGTCAAATTTTTTTTTTCTATTTAAAATTATTTTGATAGATGCTTAATTTAATGAATGGTAATAATATATATAAATTGTTTAAAAAAATTTATTTTTTTGCTTAGGAGTTAATTTCAATTTTCATTTTTGAATTTAAAAAAAAAATTATACATTCACTCCTTTAGAATTTGAAATACTTTAGATCAATATAATAAAAAACAATTGTCCAAAATTACTTTTCGCTACTTAAAATTATTTTTTTATAATTGCTATAATAAATACTTTGCCAAAAATTACTTATTTTACATTTAAAATTGTATATAAATTATCTTACTTTTTTTGTTAGGAGTTAATTTAAATTTAACTTTCTGATTTTAAAAGCCTAATTAAATTTACAAAAAATTAAAAATTTACTATTTTATAATTTTTAATTTTTAGTTCAATAAAAAACATTATCCAAAATTAATTTTTTATTTAAAATTATTTTCATAATTGTTTTGGTAAATAGTTTGTCAAAATTTACTTCTTTTTTTTTTTTTTTTTTTTCCTATTTGAGTTTTTTTTCTAAGCCATTGCTAGTTAAACCTAAAAACAAACCTCAACCACATTTTCCTTTTCTCAACAATCTCATACAATAGTAAGCAAAAAAAAAAAAATCCGTATACAAAACATATAACAAAATTGTAAATAAATATCAACTTTCCCAACATTATAGTAACAACAAAAAAAAAAAAAAAAGGGAAAAGAAATTACAATCAGCAACTGACAAATTAACATGCATCATCAAACTTTCCAACACCAACACTATATTCAAAGAAAAAAAATTTACGTACCTGACCTGATGAGGAGGAAGGGAAAAGAAGATTGAGATTTTTTCCTGTCAAACTTAACAAATAATAAGAAAAAAAAAGGTTGTATATAAATATGCAGAGAGAGAGAGAGAGAAAAAGAGAGAGAGAGAGAGAGAGAGAGAGAGAGAGGGGAGGGAGGGGAAGAAGGAAGAGAGAAAAAAGAATGAAGAGAAGAAGAAACAACCGATGGTGGATGGATCAGTGGTGGCTCAGCGGCGGAGGTATGATAGGAAAAGAATGAGAGGTAGGGCCATGGGAAACAGAAGGGAAAGGGGTAGAGGAAGGAAAACGAGAGAAAAGAAGAAGAAAAAAAGATAGACAGGGGAAAAAGAATAAAAAAAGAGAGACAAGAGAAAAAGAGGTTTTGGTAGATTTTTATGAGGATATTAGTGACCGCTTGGTCGCTAAAGCCGTCGTGCATGCCACATTAGCGATCGCTTTAAGTGGTCATGCGAATTTTTTGGTCACAAATACACCAGCAGCAGTACATTTGCGACCTTTAATTCTATGACTGCCTAAAGTGGTTGTTAATGTGGTTTTTGCGATCACCTGAATTTTTCTAACGCAAATTCTTACATCTTTAGTGGTGATTCTAATGCAATAATGATGAAGTGACGACATAAAAAAGAGTTATTGTGTTTTTACCTCCTATATTTAAGATGCAAAATCACTTACACTTCTTGAAACTTTAAAAACTTCCATTTATATCTCTTGTACTTTGGAATAAAGTGAAAATGTTAAAAATTCATCAAACATAATAGTTTTGACTCTAAATAAGTTTGTAAATTACATTTATACCCTCTGTATTTATAATACCTACACTTATACACCCCAATCCTATTGAGTTTTTAATGGGTATTTCATCTATTTACTTAAAAATTTAATGCCGTTTACAGCTTTACTTTAATTCAAAATACAAAGGATACAAAGATAGATTTTTAAAATTCAGGAGGTGTAAGTAATTTTTTCTTTAAGTATAGGAAGTAAAAAGACATTTATCCTTATAAAAAATTCCTTCTAGAACTTCATAAGTTTAGATAAAAATAGACTTATACTCGTTGAAGAAGATGCATTTCTCCCTCAGTTTAGATAAAAATAAAGCTTATATCTTAAAATTTATCGAACAAGTGAATTTTCTCCCTGGCCACTCACCATGATGATTCTTTATCAAAGTCGTTAAGTATTTTTTTATTATTTTATCTTTTCTAAATTTATTTTTAATTGTAATATTAAATATATTTTTTTAGTTACAAACAATTTTGTTTTTTAAATATTTTTTGAAAACATATCTTTTAGATTCCATATCAAATATAAATAACGTATGGTATGAGAAATGCTACTACGCCATGACGTAGCAAACTAGCTATTGTGGTTGTGACATGTGACACTATCCTAAAGAATTTTATTTAAAGTAAAGTATAGAAACCACCCCTAAAGTTTACATTCGGTGTCATTTTAGTCTCTCTCATTTCAATTGTAACAGATAAATTCCTATAGTTTCGGTCAAGATAGAATTAAATTCTTATCTCAAACACTGTTTGTATTTTGTTGACCTAAGGTTTATAAACTTAGTTTTATACTTGATTTTGATGATAACAAACATTGAATTGAATTTTCACAATTTAATTTTCAAATAGACATTGTATGAAATGTTATAATTTGATAGATTCAAAATGATATGCTTGGAAGAGATTAATATTGTTTTTCAGATATTTTTACATAATTGGGTGAAGAAATAAAGGAATTTCAAAGTTCGGAGTAATGGAAATTAAAGAAAGATGAAGACTTGAACTAGAAGGTTAATTCAGATGAACAACCAAATCAGATTTATGTTGGTGTATTGATGATATGTGAAGATCTAACAGTTAAAATTGCATAAAATTTAAATCTAATAAACTAGACTTCCATATCTGCAACTTCGTCTAATTAATATTTTCGTGGATCTGAAGGTAAATTATCAAACAATGAGTTGGACTATTAGTCATTACGGAAGAAAATATAATTCTAAATTCTGGAGTTAGTGTTGGTTTTTGAGCCATAACTTATACTATAAAAGTTCAAAAATTCTGATTTCGGGTGTGTGAAAGAAGACTTATAAAGATACAACTTTTGTAGTTTAAGTTTCTTCTAATTCCAAAAATATCATGGTAAAACAGAAGCTTGAACGGTAAACACTGATTCAGAGAGTTAGAAAAAGCTATCTGGAGCTAGTCTCGATTTGGAGCCTATATCGGAAGATCTAACCATTGGATGAAACTTAAATTTGGCTAGAATATAGTTGACTTACATATATCTACAAAGTCAGAACTCTGAGCCATGGAACTCTGAGCCAATGTCAGATATGAACTTTATGAGGGTGAAAGACAGTCACAAAAGTATCTCAGAAAATCTGAATCTGAAAGGCAGCATTGGAAGCAAGGAAATTCAATTTCTTTCAAGGGCAAAAATATCTTTTTACTTAACGGCCATTTGAATATTTTTACCTATTAATACTGCCTCAAACTCAAGTTCAAGAAGAAGAAGAAGGCAAGAAAGAAGTGCTTACAAAAAGAAATAAGAAAAGTTCATCATTTTGTAAAGATAGAGTGACATTCTCTTACACTTGTGCTTTATCTTTCATATTTAACTTATGAGAGTTTCTTTTTTCTTTGATTGAGTGCTAAACTCATTACTGTTATTGTAAGAGAAGGAAACTTATAACCCTCTTAATTTTTGAGAGTTTGGTGAGCTATTGTTGCTTTTGGTTCAAGTGTTGGAACCAAAATAAAAGATATTATTTGAGAGAGACTTGTGGAGTGATTTGGGGATAGAATCATTTGGTGTGAGTGATTTGGGGATAAAATCACTTGAAAAGGTTCTAACATCTTAGGAAGTTAGTGCGTAACAAGCTCTTCAAAGAATAGTGGAGAAATCTCAAGGAAGACCATGAAGGAGTGGACATAGGCAACATTGAAGCCGAACTATCATAAATCGATTGTGTTTACTTCTCTTCTCTTCTCTTCTCTTTATATTTATTGCAAACACTAGCACTCACTTTTCATCCACAAATATTTAATATTACTTTAAGTGCATTCCATTTTTTTTTTCTTATTATCCTTTTCATCTTGACATATTTGCTTTAAGGGTTGAAAGTTTTATTTGTAAATTTTTTAAGCAATCCTATTCACTCCCCTCTAGTGTTGCTATTTGGGACAACATAATTAACCGTTAGAATGAGGGCAATTTTGTCAATTTGCATCCTTCTTCCCCAGTACCTAATTAAACCTACATTGAAGGCTATATATATATCTATATATCTTCCGATGAACACTGAGTAGATCCACTCTTCGAAAAGCCTAATTTCTTTCTCCTTCCTTAGCCGAAACTTGGATTGAAGGCTTATATACATATATCCTATAATTTTCTTTTCTTACAGTTTCTGGATGACCAAATGGAGATAAACCCATAATTTTCTAGATAGAACCCTTTATGCCATATAATCAAAACTAGGCTTTACATGTGTCAAAGACACGGAAGCCCCCCAGCCCCCAACACCTCAACCCACCAATGCCACATAAAATAACTATCCTATCATTGAACCCCTTATAATATAGATACTAAACAATGGAAAAATTACTTTGGAATCAAGTATAAAGTTAAGCATCAATAGATCAAACCCAAAAGAATTAATTTGAATGGATAAACATCAAATTGAAATAAGAGAATTTCTTGCAAAAAAAGACTTTACCTCCATAGCCAATTGAGGAAAGCTTATTATTACCCCATTGAATCCAAAGGTACAAAATCAATAGGGTAAATTATACTTAGACCCATTAAGCTAATTACAGGGACCTCTTTCAACTATTTGAATCTTACATTTACCTCCCCTATTCTTTAATGTTTGCCACAGTTAGACCCCATCCACCAGTTTTTCCTTACCGTCATTAGGATGCTACGGTAAAATAACATAAATGCCCTTAGTAAGTTCAAATGGTTGAAGAAGGTTTCTGTAATTAGCTTAATGTTCAAGCGAGGTTTCTGTAATTAACCTAATTGGATTATTATACCCAAATAATTTAGTAAAATATATTTCATATTAACTTAATTATGTTATATATTATAAATAATTTAATAAAATATATTTTATATTAATTTAGTTAATTTATTTTAATTAATTTTTATGATTAATTAACTTAATTAAATTATCAATTACTAATTAATATATTTTATTAATTTTTAATTAATTAAATATATATATATTCTATTAAATTATGAAATCAATTAAATTATTACTTATTAAATAATATATTTCATTAATTATCAATTAATTTAATTAATTAAATTAATTAATTTTATTTAACATATTACAATTTGGTTAATTAAATTAATTAATTAATAATTTATTTATGTTATTTATTCAAAATAATTTTCTTTTAATAAAATAGTTAAATAAAATAAATGATTTTAATATGATAAGATAAAAATACATAAGGTGATAAAATTAAAAAATATTAAAAATGCTAGTAAAAATACTTTTGTTTTCCTTACTTTTTTGGCGTAAGTTGTCATTTTTTTGAAAAAAATAAAAAAATTGATAAATGCATTTTTATATATTTATCTTTAATTTTTTGGATTTGCTTAAATTGATTTTTGTAATCATAAGTAATAGGTCTAATAGGTGCATTGAGATATAATACACGAAAAAATAATAAAAATGATGTAAAAAGATTGTGGACATATTATTTTTAAATATTTAAATTATCAAAATATCTTATAATTTTACAATCATTCGGACTAAAACTAACGTGGCACTTTTAAGTTCTTTAACTTATTGGTTCAAAAACCAGTTCAAGCAAATCCAAAATTTTTTAAAAACTAATATATTAAAATATATTTTAATTTTTTTAAAAAAATTAAATTTTATGCAGAAAAGAGTAAAAAAAAAATTAAAAATATTTTTATTATTTTTTTCTATCATAAATATTTTTTTAATTTTAGTACCATATTCATTTTTGCTATATCATATTAAAGTAATTTATTTTATTTAACTATTTTACTAAAATAAAATTATATTTAATAAATAAATTGACTAAATTATTAATTAATTAATTTAAATAACTAAATTATAATTCATTGAATAAATTTAATTAATTAAAATAATTAATAATAAATAAAATATTTTATTTAATAATTATTAGTTTAGTTTATTTCATAATTTAATAGAATATATTTAATTAATAATTAATAAAATATATTAGTTAATGATTAATAATTTAATTAAGTTAACGGATGATAAAATTTATTATAATAAATTATTTAATTAATATAAAATATATTTTATTTAATTATTTATAATATATAATATAATTAAATAGGTATGAAAGTTATTTTGTTGAATTAGTTGGGTAAAATATTTTAATTAGACTAATTATAGAAACCTCTTCTAAACATTAGGCTAATTGCAAGAACCTCTCTCAATCATTAAAACTTACTAAGGTCATTTATGCCATTTTATTGTAGTACCGTAACGACATAAGGAAAAAAAAAAAAACTCATTGAGGAGGTCTAAGTGTAACAAATATTAGGAAATAGGAAAGGTAAGTATAAATTCAAATGGTTGAGGGAAATCCCTATAATTAGCCTTTAGGGGTCTAGGTGTAATTTACTCAAATTAAGTTAAAGTTTCTGATCTTGTGAAACTGCTTTAGCCTCTCTCTCTCTCTCTCTCTCTCACACACACACACATTATATATACATAAATACAAATATATCATACAAATATATATGTGCTATTCGAATTCACTATTCAACTCTTAAAATCTTTCAAATCCAGAAATCTAAGAAAATTGATTCTATTTTTATTTTTCTAATAATAGAGAAGGTAGTGACAAAATAGAAATCAAAACTTACTTAAAAAAAAAAAAGGAATCAAGCACATTTAATATGTTCAAATTCAATCTTCAAAACTTCCCTTGCACATCAAAGTGCAGGTTTAACTTGGTGTTCAGGAATAATACAAATTGACTACTCTCATTGATATATTACTGATTACAAATGGTCTTTGATAGTCGAATCCGTATTTATCTTGATCGATACTGTAGGAATTTAATTATTACAATTAAAATGAAAGTGACTAAAGTGACACCAAGTATATAAACTAAATGGATGATTTTTGTACTTTAGCACTTTACTCAAGAAAGAATTACACAAATTTGATATATATATGTTAATAATATAGATTTATAAAAGTAACTCAAATATTGGATATTATTAACTGGTTACAAATTATCAACATGGCTAATTTAAATTTAAAATTGAAAATTTTTGTAAGAAAAAATTACTCCCGAGCCTAGATAATATTTTGGCATTATTTTTGTATTTTTAAATTTAAGATATAACAAGAGTTTTTAGTATAAGAAAAGTTAGATTTTTTAAATTTAATTAATATTCATTAATTTTTAAATCCTTTTCTAACTTGAATTAATTATTTAGTAAATTTTACAGCTAAAATGAACTAATAGGCAGATTCCATTAACAAACTAATGAGTTCTTTTTAAATTAATGGAGATTACATGTCACAATCATATTTGTTTTAATATAAAAGAAAAAGTAGAATTGTAGTCATCCACTAACGTGGGGTGTAAAGAAGCAAAACATTTTTTGAATAAGAACAAAAAATTATAAAAAAAAATTGATAAAATAATATTCGATATGCAAATTTGTAAAAATTAAAAAAAAAATGGAATGATAAATATAGAGAATGCCAAATTAAAATTTAAATAGAAGGGTAAATATGAAGAGTTGCGATTAAAAATAGGAGGATGGACAAGTAAAATTTAGTATGCAAGAGTGTAAAGTGTAATTTAACAATAAAAAATAATAATCTAGTATTTTCTTCCAAATATGTTGAATGAATTTAATAAAGGGTGAAGAACTCTTATTTTGGTACAATTAATGTCAAAGATTTGCGATACATTAGTTTTAGTTTCACGGACGGTATAAAATATTTATATTGACGTTTTTCTTATAAAATGTTAACGATATTTTTTCTTGCTTTTTTCTTTTTTTCCTTTTTTTTTTTAAGAAAAACACTACAAAATGGAAAATTGAACGTTTTTAATTAGTAAAAAGATTTATAAAAATTAATCAAACTTAATTTGCATTCTTCATGTAAATCGAGAAAAAGTAAACACAAAAGTAGAAAATCGTCGTGCTTTTGAAAAGTAAAGAGTAATTTTATGTAAACATAGATTGACGGTGACTAGAAGTATTAGGAATGCTTTAGGGAAAGCAAGACTAGACTAGAGATAAAAAAATATTGTGTGTGAAAATAGTTAGACTAAAGAAGTTTGAATTGCTATAAAACACTTAAAAAATATTTCATTAGAAAAACCCATTGAATCTGTGTAGTATTAGTGTCGACCCGTGTAATAAACGTAATGTTATACTTAATTTGCATTATTCATAAGAGTCGAGACTCTCCTTTAAAAGATACACAATAGATGAAAATTGATTTTACATTTTCAAAAGTAAAGACTAACTTTATGAAAAACAAAGATTGGTGGGGCAATCTTGTCCACCTAAAGGATGCTTTTTTGAATAAATTTGTCTTTTTTTTTTTTTGGGTCATTTTATAAACGATAAATCGTGTCAGTTCGGCAGAAGTCTAGCACAATGCACGGTAATTGAAGCTTTGACATTCTAAGGAGACGTTTGTTTTGGAGAAGGGAAGGTAAATTTTGGTGGGATAATTTTACTATCCATTATATTAGTTTGGATGAGGAGGCAACAGTTACTCAATTTAATTTACACTTACAAACAATTTTTTTTTTTAAATATTTTATAAAAAGGTATCTTTCAAATTTTGTATTAAATATATATAAAGTGGGGTATGAGAAATATTACAGCGTCACGAGTATTAAGTACAGAAACCATCCCTACAGTTTAACTTAGTGTCATTTTAGTCTTTTTGAATTTTAGTTGTAAAAACAAAATTCTTATAGTTTTGGTGAAAGTGTAATTAGATTCTTTTTTTCAAAAGTTGTTTGTACTCAGTTGTTAGAACGAAGACAGTCTTGTCAATTTGCATCATTCTTCTCCAACGCTCGACTAATCCTGCGCTAAAGGCTATATATATAGACAACCTTCTCCCGGTGAACAGTGAGCTTAGTCACTCTTAGAACCAGGGCCTAAGCCCAATTTCATTCTCCGTCCTCTATCAAAACCTGCATTGAAGGCATATATATATAACCCTATAGTTTTATTTTCTTGCATTATTTTGGTAACCAGATGGGGACAAACCCATAATTTTCGTAACAAAGCCCGTTATGCCATATAATCATAATATCAAATAATGTAAAAGAATTATTTTGGGGTCAAATATAAAGTTAAGTATTAAAAGATAAATTAATTTTGAATGAATAAATGAATTGAAACAAAATAGTTCTGGCAAAGATAACCAATTGAGGAAAGCTTCTCATAACCTCAATGAACTACTAGAAAATGGTCCTTTAGTTACGGTCCAAAGTGGTAGTAAAAAATTAAGGAGCTGCAGCCAAACAGTATTGGTTATAGCCTAATTACTGTTCGTCAGAGTAATATTTGTTCAATGACAAAAGATTCTTTAGTTACGACTATGACTGTAGCCATACATTGACTATGATAAAATATACTATTGGTTACAGTATGTATAAATATTAATTGCTATTACTCAATATATGACTATTTATTTGGCTATAGCTCTTGTTGGACAATGGCCAATAATATTCATTAGCTTTGGTAATGGGTTGTAACCAAAAATATTAGTAGCCAAAGGATATTTTTCTTATAATGATACAAAGGTATAAAATCAAATTGATGTTTTTGATGTTTCTAATGTTATGAAGATACTTTAACTATTATTTATCTCTTATGGTATATACTTAAATACAAATATATCATACATATATGTGATATTTAAATTCACTATTCAAATCTCAAAATCTTTCAAATCTAGAAATCTAAGTAAATTATATTCTATTTTCGTTTTTCTAATAATATAAAAAGTTGTAATCACAAAATATAAATAAAAACTTACTAAAAATAAAAATATAGAAATCAAACACATATAATTAATTCGAATTCAATGTTCAAAACATCCCTTACACATCAAAACGCAACTTTAATGGGATGTTGGGGAAGAAAGATACAACTTGACAAAATTACTTTCATTCTAATAGCTGAGTACAAACTGGTGTTTGATAAAACGATCCAATTATAACTGACTAAAACTATAGAGGTTTGACTAAAACTGTAGGAATTTAACAGTTACAATTAAAAAAAGAGAGACTAAAGTAATATTGGGTATAAACTAAAAAAGTGATTTCTATACTTTACCCAAGAAAGAATTTCAAAACTTTGATATATATATGTATAAATAATATAGATTTATAAAAATAACTGAAATACTGAGTATTATTAATTGGTTAAAAATTATCGGCGTGATTAGTTTAAATTTAAAATTAGAAATTTTTCTAAGAAGAAATTACTCCCAAGCCTATATTTTGGCTTTTTTTTTGTAACTTTAAATTTAAAATATAACAATTGTTACAAGAGAAGTTAGATTTTTTAAATTAAAGTTAATATTTAATAATTTTAAAATCATTTTCTAATCCAAATTAGTTTTTTAATAAATTTTACAACTATAATGAACTAATAGGCAGGTTCCATTTATGGAATTGTTGAGTTCATTTTGTATTAATAAAGATTACATGCCGCAATCATAATAGTTTTACTATAAAAGAGAAAATAAAATAAAATTGTGATCACCCCTATTAATGTATTAATGTAGGGTAAAAAGAAGAAAAACGTTTTGTGAATAAGAACAAAAAATATAGAAAAAATTGAGAAAATGATATTCGATTCACTAATTTGTTAAATTAAAAAAAAAAGTTAAAATAGTAAATATGAAGAGTGCCAAACTAAAATTTAGTGTATAAAATGTAAAATGTAATTTAGCAGTAAAAAAAAATAGTAGTTTATTATTTTCTTACAAATATGTTGAATTAATTTAACAACGAACTAGAATTCATCTCTTGCCTAGCGCGAAACGGAAAAAGAGACAAGGGAAAAAAAATGATTATTTGAAATGTCCAGTTTATTTGAAGGCAATTATTGGGAATTAAATTTAGAACTTCTCTTTAAGGCAGTCAATGAGAATCAAAATATATATATTGAAGGGGTGAAGCTCTCTCATTCTGGTACAGTTAATTTTAGTTTCACTGACTATATAAAATACGTATACAGACGTTTTTCGTATAAAATGTTATTGATTTTTTTTTAAGGAAATTAAAGCACTACAAAATGGATAATTGAACTTTTTTTTAATTAGTGAAGAGATTTGTAGAAATGAATCAAATTTAATTTTCATTCTTTATGTGAATCGAGAAAAAGTAAACACAAGAGTTGAAAAGTTGACGTACTTTTGAAAAGTAACGAGTAACTTATATAAACATAGAACGAGGAAGACTAGAATAACTTATAACAATGCTTTAGAAAGTAGGATTTGACTAGAGATAAGAAATATTGTATGTGGAAATAGATAGGGAAAATAGGTTTGAAAGGCCATAAAACACTTGAATATTTTATTAGAAAAACCCCCTTGGATGCGTGTAGTATTAATATTGATCCGTGTAATACACGTAATCTTATAATATTTTTTTATAGATAAAATATAACTTTTAAATATATTATAAAATATTTTAATAAAATTTTATAATTTCATAAAATAATTATAAATTTTTTTTTTATTTGTGTCAATATTATTGAGCTGTTAAGGTTGATTAAACTCGAGTTTTTACCTAAATGTTAAAATTTTATATTTTACTAAATTTTAATCAAATTTAATCCTAAAAAATTAAAATGTTATAGATTTTATTATATTTTTCAAGGAATACACTGCAAAATAGATTATTAAAACCATTTTTTGGTTGGTGAAGAGATTTATAAAAAAGAATCAAAACTTAATTTGCATTCTTTGTTTGAGTCGAGACTCTTTTAAAGTAAACACAATAGATGAAATTGATTTACTTTTTCAGAAGTAAAGACAACCTTTATGGAAAACGAAGGCTAACTTCATGAAAAACAAAGATTGATGGGTCAATTTTATCCCCAAAAGGAAGCTTTACTGAATGAATTTGTTTTTTTTTTTTTTTTAAAGGATAAATATCGTGTCAACTTGGCACCAGTCTAGCGCAATGCACGATAATTGAAACTTGACCTTCTAAGTGTAGGGTGTTAATAGGTGCAACTGAAATAAAAGAATGAATGCAAAATTTGATATAAAATATAAGATTACATAATATTTATTTATTATTTATTTTCGTATAAAAATTGAAACTTATAAAAAAATAATTAAGTTACAGTTACCTCCTTTCAATACCTGATTAAGTATGTATAAATTTTATTGACAATAAAACCAACTATCGACTTATTTTCTAAGATTTAAAATTTTAATAGCACTAAATTATAAAAATGTTTTTAAGCAGTTTTTGAAATTTTTTTTTTCCCATATTTAATTATGAAAGAGCCAAAAAAAAAAATGATTTTAACATTATAATGATCATTAAACAATATATTAAAAAAAAAAAAACCATTTTTGAACTTTTTGAATATTTATAAAACAATAAAAAAGAATATAGGTAAATATTCACATCAACTCTTTTTTTTTAACTAATTATTGAAACTTTTGCTAATAATATTTGTAAATATTTAACTAAATGCTTGGGAGGGTATCTTA